>JAJQKJ010001534.1:0-169204 GCA_029574335.1 Rana kukunoris
AAAAAAAAAATTAATATTTTGAAAGTATTACAGAAAATCATTTTTATAATAAATAATTATATTACATTGTATGCTGCCATGGCAATGCACCTGCTCTGATGAAAAGTAGTTGCAAAACTGTTCAGTATCTGCATCACTGAAACACTTGATATGATTGGGTTAGGCTCCAGTCCCAGAAAGTTGAACCTCTGCTATTTCCTCCATGGTGGGGATGGACGCTGGCTCCAAATTTATTACAAAATTATGCAGAACCACACAAGCTTTAATCACAGAGTCCACGGATTCCGGCTTTACTTGAATGCTGGTGGTAAGTATGCGCCATTTATTAGTGAGGATACCAAAAGCACATTCCACATACCTGCGTGCACGTGTCAATCTATAATTAAAGACACGCCTTTGGGCATTAAGTCTTCTCCCTGAGTATGGCTTCAACAAGTTTTCGGCCATTTGAAAGGCCTCATCAGCCACTATCACATGAGGCAGGGCTGGTCCATCAATACCAGGTAGTGGTTTGGGTGCTGGAATCTGGAATGTGCCAGCATACAGGGCTTTGCCAAGGTTAGACTCCTTGAACACACGCGAATCATTGTTCTGACCGTAGGCCCCAATGTCAACTGACAAAAATTTGTAGCTGGCATCACAGATTGCCTCTAGTATGATGGAAAAATATTTTTTGTAATTGTAAAATAAAGAGCCACTACCAGAGGGCTTCCTGATTCTGACATGTTTTCCATCTAGTGCACCAACGCAATTTGGAAAGTTGGCGTGTCTCCAGTATCCCTCTGCTGCTTCATTCCAAATTGCTGTGGTTGGCTCTGGAAGATACTGGCATTGAAGGTTCCTCCATATCGCCTCACATGTCTGTGGTACCAAAGTAGAGATGGTGGATTTCCCCAATCTGAATTGGTAATGGAGCGAAGAAAAGGACTCTCCACTCGCCAAAAACCTAAAAAAAAATCACATTATTGTCAATTTTTTTTATTAAAACAGTGAAAACATAACGCAATAGACATTAGCACGTTCACGTCCTGCAACAAACTATTTGTGGTGCTACCTACACTTCATATGATTCTGAAAAGATAGATGTGTCTCTGGGTGGACTTGAACCACCAACCTTTCAGTTTTTGGCTGAATGTGCTACAATTGCACCACAGAGACTATACTATCCAGAGCTTTTTTTCTCAGAAAATAGGTGCAGGAACTCAACCACGACCCCTTTCAGATTTCAAAAACAGTAGAAGGGTCTTAAAGGGGCATTAAATACCAGGATTGCATTACATACAGAGTCCAGAGTTCAGATGGTTACACACAGAGTGCAGAGCTGTCACTTGTAAACACAGAAACCAGACTTCTGTGTTTACAAGTGATTGTGGTGAGAAGGCACCAATGAGTCTGAGCCAAAGGTGGTGGAACTGAGTTCCCCCATGTTCCCCCTGAAAAAAAGCCATGATACTATCTTTTCATATATGCCGCTTGTGTGTATATATATATTTATATACATATATGCATACATATACATACTACATATATATCGATATATTTAAAGACGTATATGGCGATTTTTTCATAAAAATGATAAAGGGAAAGCTTGTCCTTTTGGAACCTTTGGTCACATTTGATGACTACTATGAAATAAGGGGTTATTGGTTGTTATGGGCTACTACACTTCAAGAACAATTTTTAAACATATCACACAAACACATTATATACACAATTGAAGTGGAAGATTAAAAATTATTACCTTAGGGTCACCACAAGGCGCTGTTCTGGCGACACTGCGAACTGTAGGTGCGTATCCTGCCGCTGGATGTCATCACGAACAATCTCCAAGAGGACATCAAAACTAGAGGGAGCCATCCGCACATACCGCTGAAATTTATCAGGGAAAGTACGGAGCTGTAGGTAAAGGGCCTGAAAGGTACCAAGCCGGTGCCTGAAGGCATTTACTGGATGCACCCAATACCGGCGTGAAAAAATCCTCCTTCTACGCTGCCTCGCACGCTCACGCTCTTGCAGCTCACGGAACTGCATGCGTAGTATTGGCGATACAATCATTTTCACAGCTGTAAAAACACAATCACTAGCTCAAAAGGCACGAGCATATGTAA
Organism: Rana kukunoris; assembly: GCA_029574335.1. Taxonomy (NCBI): domain Eukaryota; kingdom Metazoa; phylum Chordata; class Amphibia; order Anura; family Ranidae; genus Rana; species Rana kukunoris. The sequence goes on from JAJQKJ010001534.1 coordinate 2,109, forward strand.
AACCACACCTACTTCCTGCCAAATTTCAATAAAACAAGAAAATCTTTATTTATTAAATGACACTAATTCCAAAATAGTATGTGTTTTTTTAATCAAAACCGGATGGAACCGTATGCACTTTTTGAAACCGTATACGTTTTATAAACGCATACGTTTCACTTTTGGGCATACGTTTACGTACGGTTCAATCCGTTTCAGCCGCATACGTTTTTTCATATAAATCGTATGCGGCTGACGGACGGGAAAATCGTAGTGTGAACCCAGCCTTAGCTCACATGCAAATGGTCAGCGATTTCTTTGGAAATTCCTTTTTTTTTAACACATATGGATTGTAGAAGTTTTTTTTTCCTCTTATTATATGGCTACTACTGGGGGGTTAAGCATGTTGGTTTAATCCGGATAACACCCCTGAATTGTTACTGTGTTGAATAAATGTTGTTTATTTCACTTGCTTTAACTACTGCTTTAACTACTGGCGTATGAAGAATTATCAGATTCCGGTCTCTCATTATTCTTTATAATGGAGCATCCGTTAGCTTTATTGATGTTCTACTATTATACTGCTCTCCCTGTCAGTCTGTGGGCGGCGGACGACCAGTCCTTTTGGTTAATAGTTCTTTGAATCGGTTCACTCCAACCCCCACAAAGTAGTTCTTATTGGATTTTGTCCTAGTAAGATACAACTTCCCTTTGTACCGTACATTTTTCCCTGTGGGGAAATCTCTGTTTTGATAGTTTTTCACTTCTGTTTATTTAAAACCGGTACTATATTCTGAGTTTTTCATACTCAGTAACTAATATTTCCTATATCCCTCTATCCTCATTTTCCCTTTATCTGTCTGAGTGCCCATCTTCCCTTTCGTAAATATGGCGCTCCCCACTAATTTTAAAACAGACTCGCAAAACAAAATTAAGCTTTACTCTCTTAATGTAAAAGGCCTCAATATCCCTGAGAAGAGCTTGAAACTAATGCTAATATTGAAGAAATCGAAGGCAGACATAATGGGCCAGATTCACGTAGATTGGCGCATATTTTGACCAGCGTAGCGCACCTCCTTTACGTTAGACCGGCGCAATGTAGGGGCGCAATCACCGTATCGTCGTAGTATTTGCGCAGAAATTAGCGCCGGTGTAACGTAAATTCCGAGGCGTAAGGCAGAGTAATTCAAATTGTGAAGGACGTGGGAGTGTTTCATTGAAATGAGCCGTGACCCCATGCAAATGAAGGGCCGGCGGGATCGCGCATGAACACATGTAGCAGACCATGGTCAGCACCTCTGTGCGCATGCTCACAACTCAAGAACGGCGCAATCAGTGAAATTGGAAGTGGACCCGGGCAACTTAGTGAACTACGCAGACAGCATAAATAGACAGACACAAACGCCCTTCCTTTGCAAAAGTACACCCCTTTGTATCCCTCCCTATACAGCAAGGTGCTTTTGTTCTGTTGTTTGTTGCATTGTGACTTGTCTTTGTGATATTTGTGGACTGTTTGATCTAGTGTTTTGTAGAATATATTTGATAGTGTTTTTTGGTGACTGGTTGTGAGACTTTTTGGTTGATAGATTTTGTTTGTTTGTTTGGTTGATTTTTCCTGCTTGTTTTGTGTGTGATTGTTTGGGAGAGAGTTGTTGTACGAGTATGACTAAGAGGAAGCGGAAGAGCAATTTTTCTTTGGGGGAGAAACAAATTATTGCCTGGGCCCTTACCCAATATTGGCGTTTCCTTCACGGCCCGGAGAGTGCCAACACCACCCCGGCCAAGAAGAAGGAGATTTTGCAGAACATTACCGACCAGGTAAATGCATTGGGGGGGGAGACCCAGACACGCAAGGGGATCGTAAAGAAAATCAATGATCTCCGGCGTCTGGTCCGAAAGAAGCTGGCCAAAATGGCAGCCCATGCCAGGGGCACTGGAGGGGGCCCACCATGCCCTGTTAGGCTGACAGTAGAGGAGCATGCGGTGGCCCACACCTTTAATAGACAACAAGTGGAGGGCCTGCCTGGCTATGACTCCAGTCAGGAGGCCATGATGCCAGGTAAGGTTTTTTTTTTCCTATCTGGTGTGTAGCATGTGTGGGGGAGGGGGGAAAAGAATATGTGGCAAGTGTGTGGATCCTCCAACCTGTGAATGTTTTGTGTCATCCACAGATGTGCAGGAGGGTGCTGGGCCATCTGGCCTGACTGCACCATCCCCGGGACACCAGCCTGATGAGCACCCCCAGACAAGGCCAGAGTCCTCGGAGGAGTTTGAGGAGGATGTCATGTCAGCCAGTGGATTGTTGTTTTTGGAGGAGTCTTCCCCTTATGCCATAACTGACCCAAAAGGTAATAAATTTACTTCTACCAAGGATATTGCAGATCAATTCCGAATTTTTTATTCTAAACTCTATAATTTGCCACCTGAGTCCCGCCCTAAGAATTCACCTTTGAGAAAAGATCTGATATCTGAATGTTTACTAAGTTATAGCCCTAATGCCTTATCTGTGGATGTAGCGAAAGATCTAGATAGATCCGGGTGGTTTCTCTGTTAACTATTACAGATCTTTTAAAGATGTTTTGATCCCCACTTCATTGATGCATTTAACTCCAACCCCTTCCCATCCCCACTTCCCAATGATCTCTTAGAAGCTCATATTGTTATGATTCCCAAACCTAATAAAGACAAAACTCTTGTATCTAACTACAGACCCATTTCTCTTCTAAACGTCGATATTAAATTGTACGCTAAAATTATCGCGAACCGCCTGCTTCCATTAATTCCTCAAAATTATCTCCCTCGACCAAACGGGTTTCACGCCGGGTAGAGAAGCTAAAGACAACACCATAAAAGCTCTGCATATTCAACATTGGCTTATTAAATCCAAATCCCCGTTTTTTTTTTGTCCCTCGACGTGGAGAAGGCCTTTGACAGGATCGCTTGGGACTATATGTTGGAGGCTCTAAAATCTTTGGGCATACAAAGTCGAATGTTAGGTTTTATCAACCTTTTATATTCATCCCCCACGGCTAGAATCAAAATAAATGGTGACCTGTCGGAGGTCTTCTCCGTGTCGAACGGCACTCGTCAGGGTTGCCCTCTGTCGCCCTTGATATTCATACTTATACTAGAGCCATTCTTACGTAGACTGCGGGAAAATGTGGATATTAAAGGTATTGTTATTGACAATACAACATATAAATTGGCAGCCTTCGCGGATGACATCTTGTTATTCCTTACCAACCCAATAATTACAATTCCCAACCTACTAAAAGATTTTTCCCTGTTTAAGACCATTTCAAATTTTAAAATAAACTTCTCTAAATCTAAGGCTCTGAATATTTCCTTACCCAATGATATAGTAGACCAATGCAAACTTAATTTTCCGTTTACCTGGGAGAATGAATCTATACCTTATTTGGGAATCCATTTGTCATCAAACATGATGATCTCTACGCAAATGATTTCATTCCCTTGTTAAACGCGATCAAGATAGATTTGCTTGAATGGAATAAAGGTTTCTTCTCGTGGTTTGGGAGAGCCAACATTATCAAAATGTGTATCTTGCCTAGAGTTCTATACCTCTTCCAGACTATTCCTATTAAAATCCCTAACACATTTTTCAAAACTTTGAAACAAATTTGCCTGAAATTTCTATGGAATTCTAGACAACCCCGAATTAAATGGGACAAGCTTGTTGTCCCGAAATTCTTAGGTGGGATTGGGCTGCCGGATATATAAAATTATTATTGGGCTTGTCATCTGTCTAGGATTATCAATTGGCACTTACACAGGAGCTCTAAAGATTGGATTCGCTTAGAAGAATCTATATTCTCTACATCGATCCCTTTAAAAAACCTTCCATGGATCGACCCTAGGAAGATTGCGCAATCTGCTAACACTCATCCCATTACAGGGACTTCCCTCAAAATCTTCAGATCCCTGTGTAATAGTCTGAAAATCTCTACCATATATGGACCTGTTACCCCGATAGCCTTTAACCCCAAAGTATCCCGGAGTCCTTATATTATCACTTGCTCTGACTTTACTTCCGAAGTGGCTTGCAGGGCTGAACTTTTCTTTGAACGTGGTAATCTTATGTCCTTTGAACCTTTTTCCGCTAAATTCCCAAACCTTATTGTTTCTTTACGTAACTTTGAATTGATCACTTGTTTTTTTAATACATTTGGGCAATGAGGGCATTTAATGTCCCTCATGTATAGTGTTTTGAGTTCGACAGTGGACCCACAATTGGACGATACTAATAGGAAATGGGAAACAGATTTAAAAATGTCAATTTCTAACGACCAATGGAATTCGGTCTTTCACCGCCTACACAAAGGTTCATTAAACAACCTGATCCAGGAGAATAGTTACAAGATATATTCAAGGTGGTATAGAACCCCTTATATTATCAATAAATACAGTTCAAACATATCCCCTTTGTGTTGGCGGTGTAGACTAGTGAATGGTACTCTTTTCCATATATGGTGGGAGTGCTCGGTTATCGCAGCCTTCTGGAAATCCGTCCATGATCTTATAGTATCTATCACCACTTACACCCCAGACTTTACAGCTGAACAATACCTATTACACCTCTGGTCGCTGCCCAATTCGGTTTATAAAAACTCTATTGTCATTCATCTTATCAATGCGGCCAGGTTGTGTATCCCTGTTCAGTGGTCACATGCTTCCCCCCCTAAATTTTCTGACTGGATACGCAAAGTTGACCATATTGCATATATGGAAGACTTGATATCCCATTCTAAAGACTCTTCTAGGACCTTCCGAGATAAATGGGCATGTTGGTCTCGCTTCACAGAGTCTGCAGAATACCATACTTTAATGTGCTCTTAGAGGAATCCTGAATCTGATATAATACTTTGGTTACTCTTCTCTCTAATTTTATATCGTTTTGTTTTAAATTAATTCTACAGAGGTGGTGCTCTCAATCCTTCCTTGCCTTTACCTTTCCTTGTTTTTTCCCTTTCCCCCTTGAGTGATTTATTGTGTACTATATGTCGTTATAGTGCAGGGATCCTCAAACTACGGCCCTCCAGCTGTGGTGGAACTACACATCCCATGAGGCATTGTAAAACTCTGACATTCACAGACATGACTAGGCATGATGGGAATTGTAGTTCCTGAACAACTGGAGGGCCATAGTTTGAAGACCCATGTTATAGTGTAACCATGGATCACTGATTTGATGTTATGAGCTTCACGATGTGTTTTTTTTTCCCTGTTTCCTTTTAATGCATTGTTATTTTGCTCAATTTACTGTGTACATTGTGATATTGCTATCCTGTCTGTACCTATTTATCTTATAACCCAATAAACATAATTGTAAAAAAAAATTTTTTTAAAATATTGTTTTTTTTTTCAAAAATGTCGCTCTATTTTTGTATATAGCGCATAAAATAAAAATGGCAGAGGTGATCAAATATCATCAAAAGAAAGCTCTATTTGTGGGAAGAAAGGGATGCAAATTTTGTTTGGGAGCCACGGCGCACGACCACGCAATTGTCTGTTAAAGCGACGCAGTGCCGAATTGTAAAAAAGCCTCTGGGCTTTTAGCAGCATATTGGTCCGGTCCTTAAGTGGTTAAAGCAACAGACCGGAATGGGTTCGTTCCCACACACAGTTGCCACCATCCTCAATGGATAGGAGCAGTACCTAAAGGGCAGTATATGCGACTCAAACGCAACTGTGATACAGAGGAAGATTTTACAGTGCAAGCCAATCACCTCACAGGTGAATTCTTGGAAAAAGGGTATTCGGCAGAGACATTGAATAAAGTACGTTCACAGGTGGCTGTGATGGACAGACAGTCTCTGCTGATTGCCAAACCAAAAAAGGAGTTTACCGGTGAGGTAGCGTTTATTTCTGGTTTCCATAGACAGTATAGACAGGTTGAAACAATCTTCAAGTGACATTGGCCTATCCTTATGAAAGATAAAGATCTCAAAACGTCCATCTCTAGTATGCCCAAATTTATTTATAGGAGAGCCCCGGGGCTTAGAAATAGAATAGCCCGCAATGTACCGGACCCGCCAAGGAAACCCATGACTTTTTTGGACGGGTCGGGGTTCCATCATTGCTCCCGTTGCAAGGCATGTAGAACCACTCGAAAATCAGGTGACCGCAAACAAATCGCACAGTTCAAATCGAATGTGACAGGGGAGGTTTTTCAAATTAAGCCCCTTATCACACGTGGATCTGATCATGTCACCTACGTGTTGGAGTGCCCATGTTCACTCCAATACGTGGGGAGAACCACACGCCAACTCAAAATTAGAATTAATGAACACTTAGCAAATATCAAATGGGCCGGCGTATCCCCACGTAATTCAAATTGGGCAGGTAGGGGGCGTGTTGTATTTAATTTAACCCTGACCCCACGTAAATGACGTGCCAAACGAACTGCGCATGCGCCGGCCGTGAACGTATCCCAGTTCACATGCTCCAAATCACGACGCAAATAGTCATTGAAAACTATGTGAACGTAACTTACGCCCAGCCCTATTCTGAATCGACTTACGCAAACGACGCAAACGACGTACAATACGACGCTGTCCCGACGTCCATACCTAACATTGCCTGCCCTTCATATAGCAGGTGTAGCTTTACGCCGGGCGTAAGCCTAACGTAAACGATGCAAATAGATACGCCGGCCACAACTATGTTTGTGAATCGGCGTATCTAGCTCATTTGCATATTCGACGCGTAAATCGACGGAAGCGACATCTAGCGGCCAGCGTAAATATGCAACTAAGATACGACGGCGTAAGAGACTTACGCCGCTCGTATCTTAGCACAATTCCGGCGTATCTTGTTTTCTGAATACAGAAAAAAGATACGCCGGCGAATTTGAGAATTTACGCGGCGTATCAACAGATACGCCGCGTAAATTGTTTCTGAATCTGGCCCATAATGTTTATTTTAAATTTATTTTATAATTTTAGATTTTAATAGGATACACCAATTATCACCCTCCTCCAGTGGGTGAAGCTGGTAATGGATATGTCGAAGATAGGGTTGTCCCGATACCACTTTTTTAGGACCGAGTACAAGTACCGATACTTTTTTTCAAGTACTCGCCGATACCGAATACCAATACTTTTTTTTAAATGTGTCCCCAAATGCAGCCATGTCCCCCATGAATGCAGCCATGTCCCCCATGAATGCAGCCATGTCCCCCAACAGATGCAGCCATGTCCCCCACAGATGCAGCCATGTCCCCCATATAAGCAGCCATGTCCCCCACTATTGCAGCGATGTCCACCACAGATGCAGCCATGTCCCCCACATATGCAGCCATGTCTCCCCACATATGCAGCCATGTCCCCCACATATGCAGCCATGTCCCCCACATATGCAGCAATGTCCCTATGTCCCCCCACATATGCAGCCATGTCCCCCACATATGCAGCCATGTCCCCCACATATGCAGCCATGTCCCCCATATATGCAGCCATGTCCCCCACATATGCAGCCATGTCCCCCCACAAATGCAGCCATGTCGCCCATACCATAGATGCAGATGCCGTCGCCGCCTAGTTAATTAACACGGGGAACATTACAGCTTTCATTTGAATAGCTGTGTGTTCCCCGCCGCGTCGCGTATAGACACTCCCCCTTGTTTGGGCATTTTGATAGACAGATTCTGGGGACGGGTGATCTGTCTATCAAAGTGCCCGAGCAAGGGGAAGTGTCTATATGTGGCTGGGGGGAAACCACAGCTATTCAAATGGAAGCTGTAATGTTCCCCGCGCTGATTAACTAGGCGGCGGCATTGCGATATGCGGTATGCGGCGGCGTTGCGGTGGTGGCGGGGGGGGTTAGTATCGGATCTGGCATCGGGGCATTTTCGGGAGTAAAAGTACTCCCGCAAATGCTCAGTATCGGTCCCGATACCGATACTGGTATCGGTATCGGGACAACCCTAGTCGAAAAGTATATTATTTTTGGCTGAGGTATCCAGTGTTGCTCATCGTCCTTTAAAAAAGTTATAAAAAATTTAATTAGTTACAGTTACAAATTACTTGTCCGAAAAAGTAATTGAGTTAGTGACTCAGTTACTACATTGGCAAAGTAATTAGTTACTCAGCAACTGACTTTTTTTTGAGGCATGAGGCACGTTACAGGCACAGTGAGGCATGTAAGGCATGTTACAGGCACAGTGAGGCATGTGAGGCATGTTACAGGCACAGTGAGGCATGTTATAGGCACAGTGAGGCATGTTACAGGCACAGCGAGGCACGTTACAGGCACAGTAAGGCATGTGAGGCATGTTACAGGCACAGTGAGGCATGTAACAGGCACAGTGAGGGATGTTACAGGCACAGTGAGGCATGTTACAGGCACAGTGAGGCATGAGGCATGTTACAGGCACAGTGAGGCATGTGAGGCATGTTACAGGCGCAGTGAGGCATGTGAGGCATGTTACAAGCACAGTGAGGCATGTATGATGGCACAGTGAGTCACTGTACCATTATACATGCCTCACTGTGCCTGTAAAATGCCTCGACAACGATCTTCCTACCCTCTCCTGTTCTCCACATGCCAGACATCGGCGGCCATCCCCCATTATTCAAAATCTGCGCCTCCTCCTCAGGCTGTTCCGTGATAGGCGGAACAGTTATTTTCCCAGCAGAGCCTCTGTTCAGTGTTCCGCCTATCACGGATGTCCTCTCGTCCAAGGCTGAGGATGAGAAGGCATCCGTGATAGGCTGAACATTAAACAGAGGCTCTGCTGGGAAAATTAGTGTTCTGCCTATCACGGACGGTCCGGAACAGTCAGAGGAGGAGGCGCGGCTTTTGGTAATGGACGGCGACGGCTGCTGCTGACACAGGTAAGTAATTGCGGTAACGCCGCCATTGTAATGGGAACGGCGTTTCCGCGAGGGTAATAGTAATCTGGTAGATTACTCGTTACCCTCAAACAGGCTTCCGTTAGGTAACGGCATTTATTTAACCACTTGCTTACTGGGCACATAAACCCCCTTCGTGCCCAGGCGAAATTTCAGCTTCCGGCACAGCGTCGCTTTAACTGACAATTGCGCGGTCGTGCGACATGGCACCCAAACAAAATTGGCGTCCTTTTTTCCCCCACAAATAGAGCTTTCTTTTGGTGGTATTTGATCGCCCGTGCGGTTTTTATTTTTTGCGTTATAAACAAAAAAAGAGCGACAATTTAAAAATAAATATATATTTTTTACTTGTTGCTATAATAAATATCCCAATTTTTTTTTAAAAAATATATATATTTTTTTCTCAGTTAAGGCCGATACGTATTCTTCTACGTATTTTTGGAAAAACAAGGCCGGCTGGTTCAACAACCAGCTGTCACTACTCAAGCAAGAGCGTAGAAGGGCAGAAGCCGCCTGGAAAAGAAGCGATTCTGAGGAGAATCTCTCCTTCTACAAAGTAGCAACGAAAAAATACCACAAAGAAATCTTCAAAGCCAAGAAAAATTATTTTTCCGAGGCTATCAACAGCGCCCTAAATCGCCCATGGGAACTCTTCAAGCTGGTCAGTCAGACCATGAATCCGGGCTGTCTTGAAGCCCCCAATTCAGATACCCAAGAATCCTGTAATGAATTATCGGATTTCTTCATTAATAAAATTGAGAGAATCCGGGAAAGCATTCAGCAGAACAGGACCCTCCTCAACCTCCCCCTCCCCCCCCGTACAACCACACAACATCCATAGAAACTCGCTACAACAAACAAAGTTCACTCTGGAACCCATCTCCATCAAGGCCACAGAAAACATCATCAGCGCGTTGCGCAATAGCACATTGCCTAATGATATTATCCCCACTAAACTGCTGAAGGAATGTGCCGATATCCTGGCACCTCCCATCACGCAGCTTATAAACCAGTCATCTAAGGAAGGCATAGTGCCTTCCCTACTGAAAGAGGGCACAATCCAGCCCATCTTGAAGAAAACCACCCTGGACCCCAAGGACCCAACTCACCGCCGGCCCATAACAATGCTAAATGTTTTCTCCAAGGTAATGGAGAAAGTAGTGGTACAACAGCTGCAACAGCATCTAGATATCCATAATCTACTTGATCCATACCAGTCGGGCTTCCGTCCCGGGCACGGGACAGAAACAGCATTGCTTAAAATATGGGACGATGTTCTAGAGGCCGCAGACGAAGGAGAATCTTGTCTTCTGGTTCTGCTGGACCTAAGCGCAGCCTTTGACACGGTAGACCACAAACTTTTATTGACTCGGCTGGCTGAGGTAGCCAGAGTCACAGAAGGTGATTTACCATGGTTTTCCTCTTTTTTGGAAAACCGATCACAAACAGTGAAATTGGGACCGTTCACTTCTGGAAAACGCACAGTGTCATGTGGAGTCCCTCAAGGATCACCCCTGTCACCGGTGCTCTTCAACATCTATCTTCGCCCACTCTTTGAAATCATCACAGATTACACACAGAGCTCCACATCCCTGCTCTGTCGTGTGTACCTGACGGACATCGCGGGCGCCGGGTACACGCATCGAATCCTCGGTGATGCATCGGGACTGTTTTTCCCCGCTGCGCGCCACCCTGTGGCGCGCGCGGGGAATTACAAGTAAATCACGTCCAAAGACGTGACCCCGGCGCCTCAGGTCCGCGCTGTTGACGTATTCTGTCAATGGCGCGGACCCGAAGTGGTTAAACGCCGTTACTTACAACACTGGAGGTATCCATTAAATATATTTGTGTATCACTATATTCCATTCTTGTATATACATCATGAGAGATTGCATTGCACATCCAGAGGGAAACAAGGGTCAGCAGTGACGTGTCTGCAGCCCCAGTGCCAGGAGGCACTTTTAAAGTAAGAGGCCACTTGGCTTTCCGTGTGTTATCTATTTTTTAAATAAAAACAATATTACACTATTGGATTTTTTTCGGTTTTCTTATATTCTATCTATCCTGGTTGGGACGCCGAGAAGGAGGTTAAACGATATTTCCTGTCAGCATGTGTGCAGGAACTATCCTGCCAAAGCTTTATTTGACTATCTTTTTCATTAAAGTAGTCAAATACTTCTGGTAAGCGGAACCATTTGCTTCAGCACATGTTTGGGTGGAAGAAAAATCTCAGTGTGGTGGTGGCATTTTTCACTTAATCAAGAGTACAGCAGCTAAGAAGAGTGGATCACTCATTTCTCTGTCACTTATATTGGGACTTGAACACATTATTGCTCTCACAATAGTATTGTCTAATCAACATTGTCAATCATTGTTTTAGTAGTCATATATTTTTTTATTTGTTATGTGTTTTATTATCTGAGACACGTCGCTCACGTGTGTATATCACCTGTAGCACAGCGCCCTCTATACACATTCACAATCATTGCAATCACTATTGCCTTTGAGGAGCAGATTTTTTATAGATCTAGTAATTCAATTTAAAAAAAAATTGTCGCTGATCAACTTCATTCACATATACTTTTCATCATACCCCTAAACATGCTACAAGTGTGACATATCCAGTGGCTCCTGAGGGGGTAGCGCTACACTACACTTGCAATATGGCAACCTGGAGGCATTCAGTACATCACACTACTTCTTAATATCACACAATATTTTGGTTGTTTTACTTTTTGCTAAATACTAGGAGCAATAGCAGGATGAGGTCCATGGGAAGTAAGAATTTTCTCCTCTATGAAGGGGTGTCTATTGATACTAGGGCTCTTTTCATGATGCCCTTATGAAGGGGTGTCTATTGATACTAGGCATCTCTTCATGATGCCCCTATCAAGGGATGTCTATTGATACTAGGGATCTCTTCATGAAGCCCCTATCAAGTGATGTCTATTGGAATTAGGGATCTATCGATGTCTCCTCTATCAAGGGGTATCTATCGGAAGTAGGGATCCCTCTATGTATAAAGAGGTGTCTATTGGAGGTAGGGATCTCTTCATGCCTAGTCTATCAAGTGGTGTCTATTTGAAGTAGGGATCTCTCTGTGGTGCCTTTATCAAGGGGTGTCTATTGGAAGTAGGGATCTCTCCATGGTGCCTCCATCAAGGAGTATCAGTTTGAAGTAATGATCTTTCCATGGCTCATCTGCAATAAGGAGGTGTCATGTTCAGCTTTCAAGGAACTCCTGTCTAGACCAACTCATCAGAGGTCAGTGGGTTACCCCGTCAGTCAGTTGTTTTCCTTCTGATGCTCCATACATTGGATGGTTAGTGGAAGTAATGCACACTGGCTGTGTTTGATGGGATAACACAGTGGCTGCGTTTGATGACAGAGTGGCCACAATTGATGGCATGGCACAGTAGCGACAATTGCTGGCACAGTGGTGACAATTGATGGGCACAGTGGCTGTGTTTGATGGGCACACTGGCTGCGTTTGATGGGCACAGTGGCTGCATTTGATGGCACAGTGGCTGCATTTGATGGCACAGTGGCTGCGTTTGATGGGCACACTGACTGCGTTTGATGGGCACACTGGCTGTGTTTGATGGCACAGTGGTGAAAATTGATGGGCACAGTGGCGACAATTGATGGGCACAGTGGTGATACAACAATGGGAACAGTGGCAACAATTGATGGGTACAGTGGCGACAATTGATGGGCACAGTGGTGGCAATTGATGGGCACAGTAGCTGTGTTTGATGGGCACAGTGAGGCTGCAATTGATGTTTTTTTTTCTTTGTTTGCACCTCACAAAAATTTTGAGCACCAGCCGCCACTGATAGAGCCCCTTCCAGCCTGGCAAATGTTGCCTGTGCATCCAAGTGGTAATAACCCCCGGCCATGAAAGGATTAAATAAAAGAAGAAGCAATTCAAATGTAAATATACCAAATTTTTATTGTGTGTTTATAAAAATATAATTATGGACCTATACACATTTGTTTCCTTTTCCAACAATAAAACCAAGAGTCCTTTGGTAAAATCAATTGGCCAGAAGTAAGGATCTAATGATCCTCTCGCCCATTCGCTGACACACTTTTGACCAAGAGATTCCAAGCCTGCCCACCACGGCAAGGTAGACTCTTCTAGGGCAGGACCTACACTAACTACACTACACAAAAATAAACCTTATCAAATAAAAAATAAAATGACCTCTCAAGACGATCGGATACTCCCTGAATCAGCGATATAAGGTGCTAATCCAGAGGAAGGCGAAAACCCTATGAAAGCGTTTGTCTAATTTGCTCCCACAGGGAAAAATTCCTTCCTGACCCCTTTGAAGGTCGATACCCAGCTAACCCCTGACCCCTATCCTTGGCCCCTACCCAAATCCTAACCACAACGTCCAACCATAACATCCTAACCCCTTTCCTGAACCCCGAGGTGAAAGACTGCAACCACCACACCCCCCCAGGTGATAGGCTGCATCCTTCCCCCAAGGTGACAGGCTGCAACCCGCATCTCCCCCAACATGACAGGCTTCAACCACCACACGCGACTCTAACCTCAAATCGAACTCTCTAACCCCATTTCTAGCCCTGAACCCTAAACCCATCCCTAACCCTGTAACCACTCATCTCTAACCCCTTGAACCCTAACACCCTGAACCCTAACCCCATCCCTAACCACACCCTTAACCCATCCCTAACCCCTTGAACCCCAACCCTAAACCCATCCCTAACCCTGTAACCCCTCATCTTTAACCCCCTGAAACCCTAACCCCTTAACTCTAAACCCATCCCTAACTGTCTAACCCCCTATTCCTAACCCTGAACCCTACTAGGGGTGACCGGTGTCTTCTTCTTCTTCTTCTTCTGAACCTTTTTCCTCAAATACTGGATGGTATTTTGGAAGAAACCCTTCTTCTTCTGCGGAGTTTGGATGGCCTCCACCTTGTGGCCCCTGTTACAAAAAGAAGATATGAGTTTAGACTTTACTATGGTACTTTATCATAGCTGACATTTTTATTAAACTTCACACCTAACGCCTATGTGATGGGCACCAATTGTATGTAGAATCGTAAAGGAATTTCCCTGCCTCTGTCCATTGACTGGGTCACAGGAAGCTTTTTGTGAGGCTAAAACCCATGACCCCAATGGAATAGGCAAGACTGCCAATCACACGGGTTACTCTGGTTGGCACAGGTGCTTTATTTTCTTAGTTTAATTAAAGAGGAGACCTTCACCCGAAAAGAACACTAAAGCTGGGAATACACATATAGAAAGTTCAGTCTGTGTGTACCATTCTCTGCTCAACAGAAGCCGATCGTTAGACTGGATGGAGGGGGAATCCCCACTGTCAGAATACAATAGTGCAGCAGGGGAGATCCCTTCATTCACATTGCTTGTGTCCATGGAGGAATCTGAGTTTTTTTTCTATTCAACCCGCTAGTTGAACAGCAAATAAATCTCAAAGTGTTTACCCAGCTTAAGCATTATCCCCCCCCCCCCAGACCTTTTACACAAAAAAGGTACTCTCTCCCACTTCCTCATTCCACACCTAGGTGACAATGAGGTACCCTCGGCCCGCCCAGATCACATGTAGACTCCTGGGATACACATCACACATCCCAGGGGGCTACAGGTCAAGTCTCCCTGCAAGCCATGATATTGGGCATGCTCAGTAAGGGCACCGGCTGTGAGTGAACAACCAGCTTCCAAATGCAAGATGGCAGTGCGGAAGATCCGAAGTCCCCAAAGAATCAAATTTTGTTTCCTGATACTTACTTTACGAAAAGTTGACGTAGGAGTGGCGTATTTGATGTATTTCTTGGTACAGCAGGAGGTTCTGGGGTCTTCGGTTTCCTGTTAATGAAAACAATAAGGTAAGTACAGAAGTAAAACACAATAATAGTGATAGTGATATAATAGTAATGTACTTATGCTCCCGGTACTGCCGTGTCCAGGAACAGACACGTGAAGAGTACCGTATTAAGCATCTTTATAGAATAATAATATACTCACTCGAATTTCTTGCTGTAACTTTCTGCCAGTGATTGGCGGCCAGGGTGAACCCATCGGATTTCAGCGCGTTCTGCAGGCCTAGAAGATAAAAACAATTGGAGGTTATTTCATTGCTCTGCTATGATAACACTAATACATTTTTTTACCCATTTGTTCCTGTGTAATGTGTTTTCAGAATGTTGGTGCCGGTGTCTTGTCGATCTAGTTCCCCTATCGATCTGGTTCTCTGCTTGACTGTGCAGACGAAGCCCATGGAAATCTCTGAACCTTGGGCGCCATCCAGGATCATTCCTTAACGCCCCCGTGGATTGGAGGATGTTAAAAAAAAAGAGGCAGGAGGCCGAGTGAGCGAGGACGTGAGGCCGACTGGCCACCTACAGCAAATTCCACGTAGCCCTGGACCTCTTGCTACAGCTGCTCAGGTTCGGTGAATTCCGTTAGCTCGGATTGCGCCTGCGCAGTCAAGACAGGAACCATATCGATAGGAGGAAGCATATCGGCAGATCACTGGCACATATCCTAAGTGACTTTCCAGAGTGCCCAGGGGGGATACACATCACACATCACAGGGGGCTACAGGATCAGTCTCTCTCTGCATGCCATGATATTGCGCATGCTCAGTAGGGGCACCGGCTGTGAGTGAACAACCAGCTTCCAAATGCAACATGGCAGTGCAGAAGATCTGAAGTTCCCAAATAATCAAATTTTGTTTCCTGATACTTACGTTACGACTTTTCGAAGTTGGAAGGGCTGTTTTGTTTCCTTTTTCGGTACAGCAGGAGGTTTTGATGTGCTCCACTTGTCTCTGTTAATGGAAAAAAATTAGGTAAGTACAGAAATAAAACACAATAATATAGTGATATAATAGTAATGTACTTATGCTCTCGGTACTGCCGTGTCCAGGTACAGACACGTGAAGAGTACCGTATTAAGCATCTTTATAGAAGAATAATATACTCACCCAAAGCACCTGTTGTGTCTTCCCAGTGATTGGCTGGCAGCGGGAAGCCATGTGACATCAGCGCGTTCTGCAGGCCTAAAAGATAAAAACAATTGGAGGTTATTTCATTGCTCTGCTATCATAATACTAATACATTTTTTTACTCATTTGTTCCTGTGTAATGTGTTTTCAGAATGTTGGTGCCGGCACATATCCTAATGCTGCGTACACACGATCGGAAATTCCCACAAAAAAAACATGGATTTTTTTCCCGATGGTATTCTGGCTCAAACTTGTGTTGCATACACACGGTCTCACAAAATTCCGACCGCCAAGAACGCGGTGATGTACAACACTACGACGAGCCGAGAAAAATGAAGTTCAATGCGAGCATGCGCCTAATTGATTTCGAGCACGCGTGTTTTTTTTGTGCGTCGGAATTGCATACAGACGATCGGAATTTCCAGGCAAAGAACTTTTTTCGTTGGAAAAATTGAGAACCAGCTCTCAAATGTTTGCTGTCGGAAATTCCGACAGAAAAAGTCTGATGGGGCCTACACACGGTTGGAATTTCTGACCAAAAGCTCACATCAAACTTTTCTTGTCAAGAAATTCCGACCGTGTGTCCGGAGTGCCCAGGGGGGATAGACATCACACATCCCAGGGGTCTACAGGACCAGTCTCCCTGCAGTCCATGATATTGTGCATGCTCAGTAGGGACACCGGCTGTGAGTGAACAACCAGCTTCCAAATGCAAGATGGCAGTGCAAAAGATCTGAAGTCCCCAAGGAATCGGATTTTGTTTCCTGATACTTACAGTACGACATTTCGAAGTGGGAAGGGCTGCTTTCTTTCCTTTTTCAGTACAGCAGGAGGTTTTGGTGTGCTCCTCTTCTCTCTGTTAATGAAAAAAATAAGGTAAGTACAGAAGTAAAACACAACAATAAATATAGTGATATAATAGTAATGTACTTATGCTCCCGGTACTGCCGTGTCCAGGTACATACACGTGAAGAGTACCGTATTAAGCATCTTTATAGAAGAATAATATACTCACTCGAAGCACTTGCTGTGTCTTCCCAGTGATTGGCTGTCATCGGTAAACCAAATGACGTCAGCGCGTTCTGCAGACCTAGAAGATAAAAACAATTGGAGGTTATTTCATTGCTCTGCTATCATAATACTAATACATTTTTGTTACTCATTTGTTCCGGTGTAATGTGTTTTCAGAATGTTGGTGCCGGCACATATCCTAAGTGACTTTCCAGAGTCCCCCGGGGGGCCCCTAAAATTAAGGACATAATAACATACAAATACAAGTCTTCACTAGTACCTCCCAGGTCTCCCCTTGGCTATACCCGAGCCAAAGAGGAGTCTAGGAGTTCCCTCGGCTCTGCACTGCCAGTTGCCGGTATTGACACCTGTGTGCAGGTATTCTAAGCATCAGGAGATGTGGGGGTAGGTGCCCAATCCTAGTAAGTTTTATGCCTCCTGAGGGGTCCCCTTATTCAACTGATGGGGCTTGGGTACCATAGGGGAAATCTTGCTGCCTTAATAATGGCCCTATGGCTGGGCATTTTGACAGGATTCTATTGAGTGGTTGAACCCCCCTGACCCCCTCCCTTATCTATGGCCCTGATGTATACATATGCTTCCCCTGAGATTAGATTATACCAAACCAGACAAGAGAAAAAAGCCATCTAGTTATTACTTACTCTATAGCGGGCGCATTGTCACATTGTCCTGGCAGGAAGAGCTGTGTGCTGGCCATTTGCTTGATCAGTACGCTGGTCATCTGTCGCTCCTTCATCTTGTAGATCTGTAGAGTAAATAAAGTGAGAACAGTTACAACAAATACACAGGCATATGAGTGGTCCTAATGGTGGGGGGTGGGGCAAAGCTTGACTCTTTGAGGAAAAGTCAACATTTAGTAAAAAAAACTTGCGATTTCCATATTTGAAGTGAACTCTGTACTTTCACTTGTACCTATAGGTAAGCCTACAATAAATCTATCTCCTAAACTAATCCATAGGTAGTGATAGGAACTGTCCAGATATGAGGGTTCAGCTGGGAACCCCCACCAGCCATCCCCCTGATTTGCCATTTAACCCTTTCACTGCCACCTAATATAGGACATCGGCAGGAGTACAAATCTTTAAACAAACTGCCGGCTCATCCCTTCAGCCAACTCTTAGCTTTCTGCTTCAAGTGATTAGGATGGCTGCCGCTCACCAATCTGACACCCCCCCCCCCCCCTGCAATATATCCCAGGCTCTGCTACCCCTCCTGCAAGCTAGCCACTTGCCGATCGATTAACCTATTTATCTGTGCCGTATCAAATATCTAGTACGTTAACTGGCACTTCTAGGTAGGGGTGTGCTCTCCGGCTGTGCCATGATTAGTATTTGTCTGCACAAAAACTAACTTGATTTATTGAAAATATGGGTGTGATTAACGGTAGCACTAATATTAAAAAATTAGAACAACCGCCACTTTATTCTCCAGGGTGTGTGCCTTCCGAAAATATATAATGTCTGGGGGTTTTAAGTAATCTTCGGTGAGCTGCTTTTTAATTCAGGATAGACCCAAATCCCATGGACCTAGTGCCTTGTTCTATGTACACTACCAACCTGACTATATAACGATAACCCTTACCTTTTCTTGAAGTTTGACATTTGCCTTGGAAATCGCTGCAGACTCTTCTTGAGGTTCGGTGATTACCATGGCCATCTCTGCAGACTCTTCCTGAGGGTCGGTGATTACCATTGCCATCGCTGTAGACTCTTCTTGAGGTTCGGCGATTACCATGACCATCGCTGTAGACTCTTCTTGAGGTTCGGCGATCACCTTGGCCATCTCTGCAGACTCTTCTTTAGTATCGGCGATTACCATGGCGATCTCTGCAGACTCTTCTTGAGGGTCGGAGATTACCATGGCTATCTCTGCAGACTCTTCTTGAGTTTCGGCAATTACCATGGCGATCTCTGCAGACTCTTCCTGAGCTTCAGCGGTTACCATGGCCATCTCTGCAGACTTTTCTTGAGGTTTGGCGGTTACCATGACCATCTCTGCAGACTCTTCTTTAGGTTCGGCGATTACCATGGCCATCTCTGCAGACTCTTCTTGAGGTTCGGAGATTACCATGGCTATCTCTGCAGACTCTTCTTGAGTTTCGGCAATTACCATGGCGATCTCTGCAGACTCTTCTTGAGGTTCGGCAATTACCATGGCCATCTCTGCAGACTCTTCCTGAGATCCGGCGGTTACCATGGCCATCTCTGCAGACTTTTCTTGAGGTTTGGCGATTACCACGGCCATCTCTGCAGACTTTTCTTGAGGGTCGGCCATTACCATGGCGATCTCTGCAGACTCTTCCTGAGGTTTGGCGATTACCATGGCCATCGCTGTAGACTGTTCTTGAGGTTCAGTGATTACCATGGCCATCTCTGCAGACTCTTCTTGAGGTTTGGTGATTACCATGGCCATCTCTGCAGACTCTTCCTGATATCCGGCGGTTACCATGGCCATCTCTGCAGACTTTTCTTGAGGGTCGGCCATTACCATGGCGATCTCTGCAGACTCTTCCTGAGGTTTGGCGATTACCATGGCCATCGCTGTAGACTCTTCTTGAGGTTCGGTGATTACCATGGCCATCGCTGCAGACTCTTCTTGAGGTTTGGTGATTACCATGGCCATCTCTGCAGACTCTTCTTGAGGTTCGGCAATTACCATGGCGATCTCTGCAGACTCTTCCTGAGGTTTGGCGATTACCATGGCCATCGCTGTAGACTGTTCTTGAGGTTCGGTGATTACCATGGCCATCTCTGCAGACTCTTCCTGAGATTCGGCGGTTACCATGGCCATCTCTGTAGACTTTTCTTGAGGTTCGGCGATTACCATGGCCATCTCTGCAGACTTTTCTTGAGGTTCGGCGATTACCATGGCCATCTCTGCAGACTCTTCTTCAGGTTCGGCGATTACCATGGCAATCTCTGCAGACTCTTCCTGAGGTTTGGCGATTACCATGGCCATCGCTGCAGACTCTTCTTGAGGTTCGGTGATTACCATGGCCATCGCTGCAGACTCTTCTTGAGGTTTGGCAATTACCATGGCAATCTCTGCAGACTCTTCCTGAGATCCGGCGGTTACCATGGCCATCTCTGCAGACTTTTCTTGAGGTTTGGCAATTACCTTGGCCATCTCTGCAGACTTTTCTTGAGGATCGGCCATTACCATGGCGATCTCTGCAGACTCTTCCTGAGGTTTGGCGATTACCATGGCCATCGCTGCAGACTCTTCTTGAGGTTCGGTGATTACCATGGCCATCGCTGCAGACTCTTCTTGAGGTTCGGTGATTACCATGGCCATCGCTGCAGACTCTTCTTGAGGTTTGGTGATTACCATGGCCATCTCTGCAGACTCTTCATGAGGTTCGGCAATTACCATGGCGATCTCTGCAGACTCTTCCTGAGGTTTGGCGATTACCATGGCCATCGCTGCAGACTGTTCTTGAGGTTCGGTGATTACCATGGCCATCTCTGCAGACTCTTCCTGAGATTCGGCGGTTACCATGGCCATCTCTGCAGACTTTTCTTGAGGTTTGGCGATTACCATGGCCATCTCTGCAGACTCTTCTTCAGGTTCGGCGATTACCATGGCAATCTCTGCAGACTCTTCCTGAGGTTTGGCGATTACCATGGCCATCGCTGCAGACTCTTCTTGAGGTTCGGTGATTACCATGGCCATCGCTGCAGACTCTTCTTGAGGTTTGGTGATTACCATGGCCATCTCTGCAGACTCTTCTTGAGGTTCGGCGGTTACCATGGCCATCTCTGCAGACTCTTCCTGAGGTTTGGTGATTACCATGGCTGTCGCTGCAGACTCTTCTTGAGGTTCGGTGATTACCATGGCCATCTCTGCAGACTCTTCTTGAGTTCGGGCGATTACCAAGGCCATCTCTGCAGACTCTTCTTGAGGTTCGGCGATTACCACGCCCATCTCGGCAGACTCTTTTTGAGGTTCGGCATTTGCCTTGGCCAAGTCTTGGTCTGTCGTAGCTGGAAACAAAAAATATTGTTATTAATTGACATTTCATCAATAAAGAAAGTAAATTATTGTGTATTGTATATTAGGGATGCACCAATAAATCAGCTTCCCTGTGGGCAGAACACAGTGATTGGAGTTGCCGGCTATAGCCACGGGCAGCACTAATCATTGTAACGCCATCGGCGTTACGTTGCGCTCAGAACAGGCGCAGCTGCTTTCTACTGTGTGCGCTCCCATTCTGTGAATGGGATGACGTCACTTCCGGGCGCCGTGCGTTCCACGGTGGAACGCGGAAGTGCGCCGCCGCTGCAGCATGGCCTATTTAAACTGGCCAGGCTGACAATGTGACGTTGCTCTATTGTTGTGCGTGGGGACGCCCGTCTGTCAGCTGGACCCGCTGGGCCACCAGGACACCACCAGGACAGCCACCAGCACCACCACCGGACAGCCACTGGGGAATTTCCTGCAGCATCATCCCTCCAGGACTAAGGGAACCTCTTGCCTGCACTACAAGCCCCAGCAATCCGGATTCAAGCCAGCATCAATACTTCAGTACCGCAAGTACCCTGATGTTGTAATGTATTACTGTCCTGTGGACTGCCCTGCCTGCTAAGTTACGTATGCTAACTATACTAGGAATTACTGCAGCCATAGCCTCTCAATGTTTGATACTTCTAAAATGGATTCTGCCATGATTTCTACATTCTAATGTCACCAAGTATAACGCAAGTCTTTCATGCCTATGTACCTCCTTCTCAAATGTTACTGTGTGCACATATACTGCCTATTACTTTGAGGACTTTGCCGTTAAGCCTTATACATGCCACGCATGCTCGGCTACTTATGCATTTAACTAGAGCCTGGTCTGTAAGTTTCCAAATATTAGCAGAACGCTGCTTTCTCACCATTCCCTCAATACTGCTGCACTATGACCAGTCCATTACTATTGAGGCATCTGGCGCTAATACTAATTACCCTGCTATTAGAGTCTGTATTTTGTATCCAGTATTCTGGTAACCTCAACCCTGCTGGGGTCACCCTCAACTAGAGTAAACCTCTACTATGGTTCCATTGGACCCAGTGTCCGTTATCCTCTTTTGAATTTACATTGGCGCCTATGAAGGAATATGCGCCAGGATAATGTGATGCTAGGATCCCAAACTCTGCACAAAAGAGAGTGAAGCCTGGGTCCGAACCTGAGAAGTCTCCGCAGTTGAGATCCATATTCCTAAACTAATTCCGGTGTAACGTTACAATCATTCTGGAAAAACCCGACAGGCTGGTTGTACACAAGTCGATTGATGGATGGACTTGTGTACAACCAGGGAGCCGGTACATGGATGGAAAATCGGGCGGGCCCTGCAGGACCAGCTGAGATTCCCTCCATAGACGGCCGGCTTAGGTGATTATTTGGTGTTTCTGGAACCATCTGAAGGTGTTCCATGCTCAGTGTTTGATATTGGAGATTATTATTAGAACTCATACCTGATGATTCTCCGTCGGCCTGGAATCGTTCGTTGTCCTCGTCCCGATCCCTCTGTGGCTCCTCAATCTTCATTTTTGCCTGGAAGGAGAAGAAGAAAATTGATTACATTTCAGCATTTCCTTTAAAGTCTGTAATATGTAATGCAGGTTTTGGAGGCCAGTGGCACAAAGTGTGATTAACCCTTTCACTGCCAGCCATGTAAGACGCTGACACTCTCCTACCTGAACCCCCCCACCCCCCAGTGGTGTAACCAGAGTTATGGGCGCCCGGGGCAGAATTTTTTTTTTGCCCCCCCTTGTATAATCTGGTGTGGTGGTGGTGCGGTGCTGACTGCCGAGTCGGAGTCCTACTACTATACTTCAGTCAGAGTACTTGTATTTATTGTCACTTCAAGTAAAAGGCAGTGGAGGGTGTCAGTAGGCAGTGGAGGGTGTCAGTAGGCAGTGGAGGGTGTCAGTAGGCAGTGGAGGGTGTCAGTGGGCAGTGGACAGTGTCAGTGGGCAGTGGACGGTGTCAGTGGGCAGTGGACGGTGTCAGTGGGCAGTGGACGGTGTCAGTATGCAGCAGACGGTGTCAGTGGGCAGTGGACGGTGTCAGTATGCAGCGGACGGTGTCAATATGCAGCGGATGGTGTCAGTAGGCAGTGGGCGGTGTCAGTGGCCGGTGTCAGTGGGCAGTGGACGGTGTCAGTGGGCAGTGGACGGTGTCAGTAGGCAGTGGACGGTGTCCACCATAAAGATAAAGGCTAATGAGTGAGCACTGCACATAAAGATTGCACAGTGGGCAGTGGACGGTGTCAGTATGCAGCGGACGGTGTCAGTGGGCAGTGGACGGTGTCAGTGGGCAGTGGACGGTGTCAGTATGCAGCGGACGGTGTCAATATGCAGCGGATGGTGTCAGTAGGCAGTGGGCGGTGTCAGTGGGCAGTGGACGGTGTCAGTGGGCAGTGGACGGTGTCAGTGGGCAGTGGACGGTGTCCACCATAAAGATAAAGGCTAATGAGTGAGCACTGCACATAAAGATTGCAAAATTGCAATACCATTGACTTCAATGCAAAATCAGGTCCATTGACTTCAGTGCAAAAATGCACCCTATTGACTTCAATGCAAAAATCATGTTCCATTGACTTCAATGCAAAATCACGTCCCATTGACTTCAATGCAAAAATCACGTCCCATTGACTTCAATGGGAAATTGCGTTCCATAGACATCAATGCAAAATCAGGTCCATTGACTTCAGTGCAAAAATGCACCCTATTGACTTCAATGCAAAAATCATGTTCCATTGACTTCAATGCAAAATCATGTTCCATTGACTTCAATGCAAAATCACGTCCCATTGACTTCAATGCAAAAATCACGTCCCATTGACTTCAATGGGAAATTGCGTTCCATAGACATCAATGCAAAATCAGGTCCATTGATTTCAATGCAAAATCAGGTCCATTGACTTCAATGCAAAATTGCAATACCATTGACTTCAATGCAAAATCGGGTCCATTGACTTCAATGCAAAATCGGGTAGATTGACTTCAATGCAAAATCGGGTAGATTGACTTCAATGCAAAATTGGGTCCATTGACTTCAATGCAATATTACGTCCCATTGACTTCAAAGCAAAAATGCGCCCTATTGACTTTAATGCAAAATCTAGTCCCATTGACGTCATTGCAAAAAATGAGCTCTATTGACTTTAATGGGAAATTGCGTTCCATAGACATCAATGCAAAATCAGGTCCATTGACTTCAATGCAAAATCGGGTCCATTGACTGCAATTTATTCTCAGCTGAAAAAAAAATAACTGTCACAGTGCCCACTGTCACTTTCTGGAAATAACTGTCACAGTGACCACTGTCACTTTCTGGAAATAACTGTCACAGTGACCACTGTCCCTTTCTGGAAATAACTGTCACAGTGTCCACTGTCCCTTTCTGGAAATAACTGTCACAGTGACCACTGTCCCTTTCTGGAAATAACCGGTTGTTGTTGTTATATTTGTATGCTGGCTGTGATCTGAGCCTCCTGTAGATGATTTCATGTGAATATAATATAATGAGACATTTCCATGTTTTCTTACCTGTCGCAGCTCTTGTGCTAAGATCTGATTTTCCTCTTTCTGGGATAGAAGATCCGTTTCCATGGATCTCACCCTCTCCTCCAATCCCCTGATCCGTTCATCTTTCTCCTTCTCTGACGCAGCGCGATCTCGCAGGAAGGTCAGTAATTCAATCAGCCCCTCCACTACAGTAGAAGCGCCTGGGAATTCTGGGAGGAGTCCATACAATCTCTCCATATCGTGTAAAGTGATCGGAGTCGTCATTTTTATTTCTTTTTTTAAGTTGATAAGAAATAGAATTTGTTGTTCTTCCTAAATGCAGTTAATCTGAAAAGATCTATCCGCTTATAAAACGTAGAATTGTCACTAATCGCTGATAAAACGAGCACCTCTCTGAAAGACGTGTTATCGCTTCCAAGCTCTGATCAATTCTGACAGTTAGGCTTGTGCCCCTCCTCCTTTTATAGCCACTCCCCTCCTCACTGTGATGCGGAGGGGAGGGGCTAAGAACTCCTTGGCGCCATGGCAACGAAATGTCAGTTGGAATTTGAAAGTAAACAAAGCTGCTAGGGAGGAGGGGGGGAGGGGGGGTGATTGGTTTAACCCTTTGTCTGCCGAGCACCTCTGCTCCACTATTAACCATTTAAATACCGGACACTTTTCCCTCCTTCCTGTCCAGGATATTTTCTTTTTTTTTTCAGCTTTCAGCGCTGTGGCACTTTAAATGACAATTGCGCAGTCATGCTACACTGTATCCATATGACATTTCAGACATTTTTTTCACACAAATAGAGCTTTGTTTTGATGGTATTTAATCAGCGCTGTTTTATTTACATTTCCTATTTCCATTTAATTTCCATTTAATAAGGAAATAAATGATTAAAAAGAGTTAAATAAATGAAAAAAGACAGTTTTTTTTTTCAGTTTTTTTTTTTGTGGTAACATGGTATTAGTTAGTTATTATTTTGGATTTTTGAATTTAAGTATTTAATCACTGCTGTTTGTTTTTTTTTGATAAATAAATGAAAAAATACTGATTTTTTTTGTGTTACTTACAAATAAAAACTATCATACCTATCATTTAGTAATTATTATTAGTTAGTTATTATTTTGGATTTTTGAATTTAAGTATTTAATCAACGCCGTTATTTTTTTGATAAATAAATGAAAAAAATAGGAGATTTAAAAAAAAAAAAAATTTGTGTTACAAATAAAAAAAAAATCCCAAGACCTATAATTTAATAGTTATTATTAGTTAGTTATTATTTTGGATTTTTTAATCTAAGTATTTAATCATCGCTGGGTTTTTTTTGTTGAAAAAAGACAACATTTTGTTTTTATCGTTTTTTTTGTGGTATTGTGATAGTAATGTGGTATTAGTTTCTATTATTATTTGGGATTTTTGAATTTTTGTATTTCATCACTGCTGTTTTTTTTTTTAAGATAAATAAATTAAAAAAGAACGATTATTTAATTTTTATTTTGTGGTAATGTGGTATTAGTTAGTTATTATTTTGGATTTTTGAATTTTAGTGTTTAACCACTTAAGCCCCGGACCAATATGCTGCTAAATGCCCAGAGGTGTTTTTACAATTCGGCACTGCGTCACTTTAACAGACAATTGCGCGGTCGTGCGATGTGGCTCCCAAACAAAATTTGCGTCCTTTTCTTCCCACAAATAGAGCTTTCTTTTGATGTTATTTGATTGCCTCTGCGATTTTTTTTTTTTTTATAAATAAAAATAGAGCGACATTTTTGAAAAAAAAATCTATATTTTTTACTTTTTGTTATAAGAAAAATCGAATAAACTAAATTTTAGTCAAACATTTAGGCCAAAATGTATTCAGCCACATGTCTTTAGTAAAAAAAAAATCGCAATAAAAAAAAAATTAGCTACCTAGCGGCAAAAGCGACACTAATACAGCGATCAGAAAACCGATCGCTTAGTGACACTGGCAATAGGGAGTGAAAGGGTTAACTAGGGCGGTGATCAAGGGGTTAAAACTTTATTAGGGGGGGTACGGGGGCTACCCTGGACCTAACACTAACTGCCTGTCACACTAACTGTCACACTGACACTAAATGCAGTGATCAGTAAATATATAATCACTGCTATTAGTGACACTGTGACAGGGGGCTGGGGGGGGGTGATCGGAAGGGGTTAATGTGCCTATGTGTGTGGTGTCAGTGTAGTGTTGGTGCGACTTACTATGTGATGTCTTCTTTCCTCTCGCCGGATTGAAAATACCGCCGAGAGGAGAGGTGACATCACTTCCTCTGCCTGTGTTTACATTATACAGGCAGAGGAAGTGCACTGCAGGGAAGACGCAGATTGGCTGGGAGCGACCCGGAGGGGGGCAGACAAAAACAAACAGCCGCCCCCTCATCCCGGATCGCTCCTGCAGCCACGGGGACCGCTGCAAGTACTGGGGGGGTCCGATTGGACCCCCGACCCACGTCTAGGCAGGGACGTACAGGTACGCCAATGTGCCTGTACGTGCTATTCTGCCGACATAAATGTACATGCGGCGGTCCTTAAGCAGTTAATCACCGCTTGTTTTTATATATATATACAGCCCTCAAAATTTCCACTCGCCTACTAGCATTTGGCGAGTGGATTTAAGCTGGGGGCGAGTGATGACAGGGCTGCATGACCAATCTCCCTCCAATCTGTGCCTACACTTAGAGTCCTGATGAGATTGGCGGCCGAAGAGGAAAGGTGCATGCTCGGGAAAAGTAGTCTGGTGAGCCGCGCACAGGCAGAGCAGTACACAGGAGCTCTCCTTACAATTCTCATTAAGCCATGGGACCTAACAGTATGACCTCTCTGAGCCTGCCCCCCTTCCCCCGACCAATGTAGCTCACTTAAAGTTGCCCTGACATGAGAGCGCCAGTTTGTGCAGTTTTCTTCTCCTTGTGCTCTATGTAAGTGTCCAGCAGTTCAGCCTGAGCACTGTGAACAGACTGGTCTCAATGTGTGCTGTGCGGTGTCAGTGTGCGCTGTGCTATGGTGTCAATGGCTGTGCAGTTGTGTGGTTCTCAGCGCAGGATTGTACTCCCTCCCGCTGTGCTGCAGATCCTCTCCTCACTGCCAGCCTGAATAAAAGGGGAAAGTGGGGAAATGCAAGCGTGGAGCTGCACACACAGGCGAGAGAGAGGATGAATGGGAGTTGCAGAGGAGACAGCAAGAGAATGGGGAAGAGACCCAGTTCTAGTGCCCTGTCCCTCTGGTCTGCCCCCAGTGCCCTGTCCCTCTGGTCTGCCCCCAGTGCCCTGTCCCTCTGGTCTGCCCCCAGTGCCCTGTCCCTCTGGTTTGCCCCCAATGCCCTGTCCTATTTTGTTAAAGTTGTTGTTGGTAATATTTAATTGTGTAACTTGATTCTGCATAAAACATTTAACAGTGTCATTGCATGAGATAATCTACGAGGGTGTGTTTACAGGTGCAATTAGCCGCAGGGCCGTGTATGAATTAGGTGGGGCAACTGGTGGCGAGTAACTCTTGAGGCCTGGCTAGTAGCTCAGGACTTGAAATTTTGATATATATATATAAAATACATTTTTTTTTCTTTGTGTTACAAATAAAAAAAATCTTACATTTTTTAGGTCAGCATGTAATCTGCTAAATTTCTTCAGGGAAAATAACCCAAACCAGTGTATATTATTTATCTGTAGTGATGGCCTGGCGTTTCGCCCGGTGGTCGTTTTGCGGCAAACTTTCGTTGTTCGTGGTCCGCCAATTTTACATGGGTAAGAACTTTGTCTCATGACATATCCATCAGGTGGTACAGGACAGCCAATTGAGACATTTCAGCACATGGACACACCCCCACCCAATAAACAGACCTGATCTTGCATCCATCTTACATTCTGCTGCTTGTCAGTGTAGGGAGCGGTTGGTGTTTGGAGCAGGGACAGGCTGTATTCAATCAAATAGCTACCTAACAGGTCCACAAAAGTCCTTTCAAGCACTGGTACAGGTGTGCTACTTGCTCTGCAGTATATAGGAGTGTAATATACATGTAGCACCCCCTTACTTTCAGTATGGGCACTACGCTAAAGTTAGTTGGAATGGGAGAGTTACATTGCTCCCATTCATGATTTACCTAAATTGTGACCTCTGTCATTCCAGAAAGGTCCACTGGATCAGTCTGCGGTCTGGGGATATGGTATCATCTCTGGTCGGCAGTTGGCACCAGAGGGCTTTCTGGCAGAGCAAGTCTTCCCCAGCAGCCAATTGGAGGAGTTCTTCCCTTGCAGGGCATGCTGGGGAGGGGTATATCTGTGACGGGTGTCATGTGTTCTAAAATCTTTGCGGGGTCCCAGTTCCAGGTGCGGCATCCACCTTCAGGGTGCGTGCATTCATGGACCCCTCCGGTGTGGCCCACCTGGCCAAGCTTACAGGCTTCACCGAGCCTCAACCGGAGGCGAAATGGGACCCCAGTGACTTACTGGGTTCCCAGATCTATTGAGAAGATCCCAGGCTGGGTGCCCTGCGATTGGGGGATCGGCTTGAGGGGAACCCGGAGGCAGGTTGTCCAACAGGGCTTGAACAAACCAATCGGGGATCTGGTGACCGGGATGCTGACAGGTACGCTTTACTGTCTCCCGATGACCTGTGCTAGAGCCTACTGGGAGGATTCGCTCTGTTCATCCACCTAATCTCATTTAAAGTAATTGGCCTGTGGCAGAGGCCCTAGAGCCGGGTCTGTGTGAGGGGCCTGTTCCCCCCAGGGATCCAAAGTGACGCCTCGGCTGCCAGGTTTGCAAAAAGGGCCTGTCCCTGTACACTTCACCCACTTAGCAGAAGTGGCGACAAGTTTCGAAATTGGTACTACTGAGGGCAGGACTGCCCTGTTCCTATCCAGGCCTGACACCGCAAAGTTCTCCTCTTCTTTCATCAACCTTTTTCCTTCCTAACTGAAGTTGATGTTGGCTGTGTTGGCCTGGAAATAAAGCATTGGAAAACCTTTATTGACTGTCTGGACCTCCGCTTACTACTTTGTTCCTGCATCACACCCCTAGACAACGCCGGGGTAACTTAATGTGCCGATCCCAACAAATGAATCAGTGGCTCTTTCGAGGGTATCGCTACACGTGGGGGCTCGTCCAGGATTCGGCTGTTACCCATCGCAACCAGAAGTGACTGATTATTTACTAAAGAGCGGAGAGTGTCCAGTGTTGTGTATTGAACTGTCTGGCGGAGAGGGGGTTAACCTCACATCACTGAGCTGGGGCGTACGTGCAGCACAGCACGCGCCTGCAACGTGTCCGGACAAGTTCTCTCAAGTGGGAGGAGTCACCCTCCCCTGCGTGAAACGTGAGTATTAGTTTTACGCCAAATGAGGAAAAGTAATGCCCATCTGCGCGCCAAGGAACAAAACACCACTCACCTCAAGAAGAACGGCGTGGTGATGTCTGCCCCCCGACAACTGGGCGTTGCCACCCAGAGATTGAGGGCCCCAACCACTTCACTGGGGACCTTCGACACATTTGTCCCATCCGGGGTGCCTGTGATAGACGCAGGTGTCCGACCTGACCACCCAGGGACAGTTCGTCCTCTTGTCCAGCGGTGGAACGGAGATGCTGGGCCTGGCCTGCCCCCACTATGGGGATCTATCCATGAAGATCCAGCCCTCTGCCCGATGCCGGGCCTACTTGTTTGTGGCTGTTTCGCCCACACAGGCTCCGAAGGAATATCGGGCGAATTTCATCACAGCCACCCTCACCGCAGAGGAGAAAGCCGTATTGTCGGAACCCTCCCCATCGGTGCTGATCGTGGAACCAGAAGTCCGGGACCCTGAGGTAATCTCCATATCGTCCACTTTGATCCTACCGTCGGCTACCTTGCCACCTTCCTCATTGGAGGTAAGCCCTGGAGACAACCCAGACTTAGAAAGTGTCCTATGCAGCGTGTCAAGCTCATCGGACGTGACAAACCCTCAGGGTGAGACCATCTCGGAGACGACTGCAACTTCCACTGCGGTCTTTGTGTGGCATGCCCCTATTGGAGAAGGATCCACTCCAGCCTCTCGCGGCTGTGGTCAAGGCCTACCTGCCCAGAGTCCCCTATCGGCAGAAGAGTGGCACCTAATGGACTTTAACCTATTGCCAGATGACTCTATGATTGATGATTGTGACCTTCCCCCGGAGCTGCAAGACTCCAGGGAATCCAGTACCTCTGATGATATTCGGGAAAAGAAGGAATGTGTCAGGAATGATCCCCCCTGTTGGTACATCTGCTTGTTAGTCTGGCTGCAGTACCGGCCTCCACCAGCGGGGGGTTCCTGGTCTTCTGGAGCTCACAGCCTTTCATACGTTCAGGTGTGACTTGAACGTAATTAAGACACTCTGGGCCTAGATTCAGGTAGATGAGAGCATCTTTGCTCCAGAGTAACGGCTTCTCATTTACGTTACTCTGACGACCCTTTCAACGCAAGTACTGTTATTCACATAGCAGTTGCGCGTAAACTTGCGCCAGAGTAACGATAATGCGCTGGCGTAACCCGACGCAAGTGGAAGTGGGTGTGATCATATGTAAATGATGGGCGGAGCCCAGCGCAGAGGCTTATGTTCAGCGCATCAACCACGGAGCATGCGCAGTGAGTGAGGCTCCACTCGCCCCCTTTGTGCGCATGCTCACAACTTCCGTCGGCACCACTTCACGGGAAACGTCAGCGCAATGCCTTCCGTTGGGCGTTTAAATGCGCTCGTAGAAGCGCCATTCCGGCGCTAAAGTATATCCTGCTCCCTCTCTCCCCGCAGTGATGTTACTTTTGTTCTGAGATGGCTGCTCCCGTTCCCCGCAAACACACAGGAGAAAGCTGAACTTTAATGGCCAGGAGCTGTCAGCCGTCATCTCGGCTATGGAGACCTATGATGTCTTCCTCCATGGCTGTAAAATTTGACAGACAAGCATGGACAGAGGTGTTGTCCTGCAAGTGGGGGTGCTCAGCTAGCTCTTATCGTCGGTAACGCTGCTGTAGCTGCTCTCCTGCTGACCTGTGGCCATCTGGAGTAAAGATAAAGCAGCTATTTGTAGAAATAACTTTGCGCCGGACGGACGAGATACGCGTGGCGCATGTAGCCAGCGTATGGTGCTAATCCGTTAGTGAATTGGGAAAAATCCCTCATTTGCATATTTGCAGGGGAAATCAATAGGCGCGACTGACGCGCCAAGCGAAATTAAGCACTGACGATACTCTGGCGTCGGAACGTTCCGCCGGTCGCAAATGGCCCGTTATTGGGCGCATCTAGTTTGGTGGGTACGGGCACATAGAAACGACGGCGCATCTTCACAGTTACGCGGCGCATATCTAAATACTCCAGCGCAAGTGTTGCTGAATCTGGCCCTCCCTATTTATACCCGGCGAGCTCAAGCAGAGCTCGCCCTGGTATCGTCATACCCTCCGGACCTGAGCCTGTACCCTGACCCCGTCTTCTGGACTCTGATTATGTGCCTTGATCCTGTCTGCGATTCTGATCCCTGATCCCGCCTGGACTTGTCTGTCCTGTCCCCCTGGTTCCTCTCTCCCCTGAGTTCTTACCCCGCAGCTAGTCCATCCATCCGTTCCCTGCTCTGTCCTGTCCCATCCATCTGCCCCCTGCTCCGTCCTGTCCCATCTGCTGATATCACTTGTGTATGACTTTGGCCTGGCTTCACCTATGTGTACGGTATTCCCTTTTTGATTATATATATATATTGTTTGCTATCTTCACTGGCTGTCCTTATTTTCTTATAATTAAACACCTTTTACTTCACTAATCATATTGTCTGGTTTCTCTGTGCAGTCACACGGGTCTGATCTCTCATCCCCTCCTGACAGTATACCAGGGCCATCCCTTGATCAGACGTGACTGCATTGAGGAACCATCCTGGTGTAGTGCATTGCTCTAAAGCATGGATTACAATGAAATCCTTTACTTTTCTCTGCTGGCAGACGAGGATGAGGGGGCTTGTCGCCAGGTTTTGGAGGGTTGGACTAGTGACCAACTGATGGAAACTATCCGATCGGCTCATTCCTGGGTGGATAAGGGGTACATGACTTTTGATGATGTTCAGGCATTAATTCGGTTGTGTGTTAAGCCGGCCCTGTCATTTATTCCTGATGGTAGTGATGACTTCTCTCCCCCCTTTAGTCGTGACCAAGTTGAATCCCTGGTGTGGTTATTAGAGGATGACCCGGCTTATTTTGATGAGCATTATTCCTCCTGTCCCCAGCAAAAGTTATCTGAGTGTATTGATTCTGTGCAGGCTCTGATTAGACAAGGTGTGTGTGAACCTGCTTTTGTTCAACCTGTGCTGCAGGCATGGTCAGATCTCCTGATTCCAGCCAAGCCAGTGTCCGCTCCAACCCTGCTACCAATTAACCACCTACCAAATATTACCCAGTTTCTACTTGTACCTACCCTGCCTTTACCACCTATGCTATTAACCACCTACCTTCCCAAGCCCATCGCCAATGGCAACCTCAGCTTTCGCCCAGTTAATTCCACACCCTACCAAATATTACTACCCAATTTCTACTAATTGTACCTACCCTGCCTATAATCCACCTGTAACTACTCCACAAAAACCTCCTCCAGTCACCATCCCTGTGTCTCTGCCATATTCCAACCCCTCCTCCTACTTAAATCCATCTTCTTCATACATCGCTTCTGTTAACAAACCTGTAGTGTCTAAGTCTAAAAAGAAACGGAAGTACTTCCCAACTCACACCATCGTGCCAGTTACCCAGCCTGTCCCAGTGCCACCTGCTCAGCCTGTCCCAATGCCATCTGCTCAGCTTGTTCCTGTGCCAGCTGCTATGCCTGTTCCTGTGCCAGCTACTCTACCTGTTCCAGTGCCAGCTGCCCAGCGTGTGCCAGCCTCCCAGCTTGTTCCTGTGCCAGCCTGTCACCCTGATGTTCCTGTGCCAGCCTGACACCATGATGTTCTTGTGCCAGCCTGCCACCCTGGTGTTCCTGTGCCAGCCTGCCACCCTGGTGTTCCTGTGCCAGCCTGCCACCCTGGTGTTCCTGTGCCAGCCTGCCACCCTGATGTTCCTGTGCCAGCCTGCCACCCTGATGTTCCTGTGCCAGCCTGCCACCCTGATGTTCCTGTGCCAGCCTGCCACCCTGATGTTCCTGTGCCAGCCTGCCAACCTGATGTTCCTGTGCCAGCTCGATGACTTCCAGTCTGCTGCCCAGTTTGATGACTTCCAGTCCGCTGCCCAGCTTGGTGACTTCCAGTCCGCTGCCCAGCTTGATGACTTCCAGTCCGCTGCCCAGCTTGATGACTTCCAGTCCGCTGCCCAGCTTGATGACTTCCAGTCCGCTGCCCAGCTTGATGACTTCCAGTCCGCTGCCCAGCTTGATGACTTCCAGTCCGCTGCCCAGCTTGATGACTTCCAGTCCGCTGCCCAGCTTGATGACTTCCAGTCTGCTGCCCAGCTTGATGACTTCCAGTCCGCTGCCCAGCTTGATGACTTCCAGTCCGCTGCCCAGCTTGATGACTTCCAGTCCGCTGCCCAGGTTGATGACTTCCAGTCTGCTGCCCAGGTTGATGACCCAGTCTGCTGCCCAGCCTGCTGCCCAGGTTGATGACTTCCAGTCTGCTGCCCAGGTTGATGACTTCCAGTCTGCTGCCCAGGTTGATGACTTCCAGTCTGCTGCCCAGGTTGATGACTTCCAGTCTGCTGCCCGGCTTGATGACTTCCAGTCCGCTGCCCAGCCTGCTGCTCCTGTGCCAGTCTGCCAGCCTGCTGTTCCTGTGCCTGCTGCCCAGCTTGATGACCCGGAGCCTGCTGCCCAGCTCGATGACCCAGAGCCTGCTGCCCAGCTCGATTACCCAGAGCCTGCTGCCCAGCTCGATGACCCAGAGCCTTTGTCTGCTGCCCAGCTCGATTACCCAGAGCCTTTGTCTGCTGCCCAGCTCGATTACCCAGAGCCTTCGTCTGCTGCCCAGCTCGATGACCCGGAGCCTTCATCTGCTGCCCAGCTCGATGACCCGGAGCCTTCGTCTGCTGCCCAGCTCGATGACCCAGAGCCTATGCCCTCTGCCCAGCTTGATGACCCGGAGCCTTCGTCTGTTGCCCAGCTCGATGACCCGGAGCCTGCTGCCCAGCTCGATGACCCGGAGCCTTTGTCTGCTGCCCAGCTCGATGACCCGGAGCTTTTGTCTGTTGCCCAGCTCGATGACCCGGAGCCTTTGTCTGCTGCCCAGCTCGATGACCCGGAGCCTTTGTCTGCTGCCCAGCTCGATGACCCGGAGCCTTTGTCTGCTGCCCAGCTCGATGACCCGGAGCCTATGTCCTCTGCCCAGCTTGATGACCCGGAGCCTTCGTCTGTTGCCAAGCTCGATGACCCGGAGCCTTCATCTTCTGCCCGGCTCGATGACCCGGAGCCTTCGTCTTCTGCCCAGCTCGATGACCCGGAGCCTTTGTCTGCTGCCCAGCTTGATGACCCAGAGCCTATGCCCTCTGCCCAGCTCGATGACCCGGAGCTTTCGTCTTCTGCCCAGCTCGATGACCCGGAGCTTTCGTCTTCTGCCCAGCTTGATGACCCGAAGCCTATGCCCTCTGCCCGGCTCGATGACCCGGAGCCTTTATCCACTGCCTGGCTTGACACCATGAGCCTTCCCCAGCAACAACTGGTTGGAGCGTCCGGAGGCCGCTCCTTTGAGGGGGGGTACTGTCAGGAATGGTCCCCCCTGTTGGTACATCTGCTTGTTAGTCTGGCTGCAGTACCGGCCTCCACCAGCGGGGGGTTCCTGGTCTTCTGGAGCTCACAGCCTTTCATACGTTCAGGTGTGACTTGAACGTAATTAAGACACTCCCTATTTATACCCGGCGAGCTTAAGCAGAGCTCGCCCTGGTATCGTCATACCCTCCGGACCTGAGCCTGTACCCTGACCCCGTCTTCTGGACTCTGATTATGTGCCTTGATCCTGTCTGCGATTCTGATCCCTGATCCCGCCTGGACTTGTCTGCCCTGTCCCCCTGGTTCCTGTCTCCCCTGAGTTCTTACCCCGCAGCTAGTCCATCCATCCGTTCCCTGCTCTGTCCTGTCCCATCCATCTGCCCCCTGCTCCGTCCTGTCCCATCTGCTGATATCCCTTGTGTATGACTTTGGCCTGGCTTGACCTATGTGTACGGTATTCCCTTTTTGATTATATATATATATATTGTTTGCTATCTTCACTGGCTGTCCTTATTTTCTTATAATTAAACACCTTTTACATCACTAATCATATTGTCTGGTTTCTCTGTGCAGTCACACGGGTCTGATCTCTCATCCCCTCCTGACAGAATGCTCCGCCTGGAACGCACCGAGTGGGCCCAACCGACTGTCCGCGGAGGCCCCACGCCTTACCAGGGGAGTGGGTGAGTCAAGCTTTGTGTCTGTTGCTGCCCTGACGACAGATTGAAGCGGGGTGTTATATACCTTCTTTCACATATACTGCGCTTATCTAGAGACTTTTTTTCACAGGGTCATTTAAAAAATGACAAGCAGAGGAAGAGGCAGTCCCTTCCGCAGGGGTGGTAGGGGTAGGGTAGGAGCACCAGGCCGGAGCCAAAGTGGGAAGTGGCAGAATGTTTGTTCGATTATGTCAAAGGACGCACCAGACTTGGTTGAGTGGCTCGCCACCACCATATACCCTCCGCTTGAGTCACCGGAATTATTTTTCGATCCATCAGAGGACATTTCCGATGTGCAGCCATTCTTGGCATTGTATCAGGAAGAGGAGGTAGCAACAGCCGCCACTCAGCAGTCTGACAACAGTACCCAGATCAGCCCAACCAGGTTGGTGCCTGCTGTTGCTGCCTACTCCGAGATCACTATTGTTAGTGGTGGGAAAGGTGACGGCGATGATGACGTGTCTACAGATGTCACGTGGAAGAGGAGGGGAGTTCAGAGGGAAAGATGGACCAGCAGATAGGGAGGAGAAGCAGGCCGAACTTACATTGCACAGGAGGGACAAGATCAGGGACGAGCCATCAACCATGTACGGTCACATCTGGCGCTCCCAGGACGCCGGCCCATGGCTCCGCAGTGTGGGATTTTTTTAACGTGTCCGCTGCTGACAATAGTGTTGCCATCTGCAGCCTTTGCAGTCAACGCATAAGTCGCGGTAAGCCCAACACTCACCTAGGGACGACCGCCTTAAGAAGGCACCTGGCCTCCCATCACTGAGCCCAGTGGGAGCAACGCCATCAGAAACCACAAAGCCACACTCCAGGCTCTCGCCTCTTCTCCTTCTTCCTCTCTATCCTCACAATTGTTCTCCACGCCACCTTCCATCATGCCGTCCTCACGCTTTTCTGCAAAAAGGAAGGCCTCCGTGGCCCAAATGGATGGATGGATGGATAAATGGATGGAACTCAACCTTGTATATGCTTGATAGGCTGCTCCAGCAGAAACGTGCAGTTAACGACTACCTGTACGAACTCTGCAGCAGGACAGGTTCTGGGAGCTTGTTTTTTTTTCACCGCGCCAGTGACTGCTCATGCGCGACTCATGCAGACTTCTGCGGCCATTTAATGAGATCACCAAACTGGTCAGTCGCAGCCATGGCGATATCAGTGACATCGTACCTTACACCTTCTTTCTGGAGCGTGCATTGCGTCGTGTCATTGATGAAGCCGTCAAGCAGCAGGAGCAGGAAGATGAAGAAGTCGCAATGCTGGATGAATTCCCAGGGGGGGCTACTTCACCTGAGACAAGTCAACAACGGGAGTCTGAAGAGGAGTCAGAGGAGGATGGTGCCAGGGCGGAGGAGGAGGAGCAAGAAGAGCATGCTTTAAAACTTTCTGGGATGGAGCCAGGCCACTACAGCGTTTCCAGTTTAGTGCAAATGGGGGCCTTTATGCTCCAGTGTTATAAGAGGGACCCCCGTATAAAAAGCATAAAGGGCAAGGACCAGTACTGCGTGGCAACGTACTTACCACCATCACAGAGTGCTATAAGAATGCAGCACTCCCAGGATTTGCTTCGAGAAATTTCCACTCACAGAGAAACAGTATCGGGTACCAATCCAACAGCGCCTGCAAGAAGAGGGCGGTTTGAAGATGTCTTAGTCACTAATGATATGAGATCATTCTTTCAGCTGACCCATCGACAGCTGTCCACCAGATCCAGCATTAGGGAATGCCTAGACCAGTGATGGCGAACCTTGGCACCCCAGATGTTTTGGAACTATATTTCCCATGATGCTCAACTGCCCTACAGTGTGCATGAGCATCATGGGAAATGCAGTTCCAAAATATCTGGGGTGCCACTGGCCTAGACCGTCAGGAGTCCGACTACATCGGGTTAATGGGCGATGTGAACGCACTGAGAAGTGATGAACCCCTGGACTACTGGGTGGGCAGGCTTGACCACTGGCCAGAGCTTGCACAATTTGCAATGGAACTGTTGGCTTGCCCCTCCTACAGTGTTTTGTTCGAAAGGACGTTCAGCGCAGCAGGGGGGGTCATGACCAATGAGGCATGGATCTCGGAGGATTTCAAAACATGTGACCAGTAGACCATGTTTCATTCAAATTCAGGTGAACGCCGGTGGGCAAATTTTTTGGGCCTGTACTGGCCAGCACTTACTTCTTTATCTGGTGAATGCCTATTGTACCACCAGCCACAGGATACAAACTTGTTTGCTGTCAGGTGAACGCCTGTGGCTGTGGGCTAACTTTTTGGGCCTGTACCGGCTGGCACTTACTTCTGTATCTGGTGAATGCCTAATGTACCACCAGCCACAGGATGCAAACTTGTTTGCTGTCAGGTGAATGCTTGTGCCTCTCTCATACGCAATTAATACTTGTTACTACAAATACTGTATGTACTCTCAAAGTTCCTGAACTATATTGCCTCTCATACCTCTCTATTAGTTGCCAGTACAACTTGTGTATTATACGTGTATCCTCAAAGTACCTGAGCTACACTATCTCTCGTATGCAATTAATACTTCTTAATACAAATACAATTTACTACGTGCTTGACAGAAGTATAAAATACTTATAGGCCTTGTCCTAATTATTGAACATGTTCGCTCTAACTTTTCTATGCTAGGGGTTGATGCTATTTCATAGCAACTTCCCTAGTGGCCTAAATACATCTCTACATGCTAAGGTTAATATGATGTAGAGAACCCCCCAAACTCCTGTTGCTAGGAGTGACGTCTGGGGTCCCTTACTGATAATCACCTGCATGTAGTGATATATTGGGATATTGACCTAGAACTAATTTTAAACGCTAGGTATTGGTCGCATGTTGTAATGCGTCCATGCTTAGTAACTCAACGCCTTTATTTTTGTGACACGGAGATGATGTATAGATCCCCCAAACTCCTGTTGCGAGTATCTGCCTGCTTAACAGAATATATATATATATTTTTATTTTCGATGAAAAGAATAAAAAGAAAGACACGTACACACAGAATTTAACCTGTTATTGAAATGTTTATTAAGATCGAACTGTTGAACAACGTATCGAAATTCACTGTATACGGTGTGCAGGATTTGACAATCCAAAACTGTTTTTAATTTAACTTTTAAAAACAATTTTAAATTAAACCAGATCATACAAATAAAACAGAAAATTACAGAACATGGCTTGGAAAAAAAAAAATAAAAATACAGAAAAAAAATTGTCATGCAAATGATCATACTCCAAAAACAGGAAAAAAAATAACAAGCAAAACAGTGTACAAATCAAAAGAAAAAAAAAAAAGTTATACAGCATAACCAAATCATTCAAAGATCAATCACGTGTGACGTCACTCTTAATCCCTTTTTCCTCTTTAAAACATTTTTTTTTTCATGTGTTTATCACACATCATCATCTATAAAAGTTTACTAAACTCAGCAAGAGCTACCATAGTGGTCAACTTAATAAGTTGATAAAAAAAGTACTTAGTCATATGGGCAGTTCACTATGGAACCAGATCATAAACATATTCATGTTGAGATGCCTACCGCGCAGCCATGGGTGTAGGAACCCTTACAAATCTGGGGGGGACAGCATTTTTACTAGGGTTGGTGTCACCCGGTGCGGTAAAACATGGTGTCACCCCCCTCCCAACAATAATTTTGATTTGATTTTGGAACTAACCTGCTGACACGGTGTGTTGCTTGCTGGACGGGATGTGATGGTCGCAGGAAAGATGGCAAGATGCTTTGGCCTGCCGATAACAAGTCGTGTTGCTACAAGGCCCTGTAGTCAGCAAGCAGAAGACAGTAGCTGAAAAGGAGAAGCACTCTGCAGGGGACGGGAACACATGACGCATTTGGTTGCTAGCATGCTGGCGGTCCTAGCAACCAATGACAGCTCTCAGAAGAGATGTGCGCCATCAAACGCAGCCACTGTGCCCAGTCTAATGCCACCACTTGTGCCCATCTAATGCCATTACTGTTCCAATTAAATGCAGCGACTTGTGCCCCATTAAATGCAGCGACTTGTGCCCCATCACATGCAGCCACTTGTGCCAAATCAAATGCAGCCAATTGTGCCCAATAAAATGCAGCCAATTGTGCCCAATAAAATGCAGCCAATTGTGCCCAATAAAATTCAGCCATTGTGCCCCATCAAATGCAGCCATTGTGCCCCATCAAATGCTGCCACTGTGCCCCATCAAATGCTGCCACTGTGCCCCATCATATGCAGCCATTGTGCCCAATAAAATGCAGCCACTGTGCCCCATCAATGCAGCCATTGTGCCCTATCAAATGCTGCCACTGTGCCCCATCATATGCAGTCACTTGTGCCCAATCAAATGCAGCCATTGTGCCCAATAAAATGCAGCCACTGTGCCCCATCAAATGCAGCCATTGTGCCCCATCAAGTGCAGCCATTGTGCCCCATAAAATGCTGCCACTGTGCCCATCAAATGCTGCCACTGTGCCCAATCAAATGCAGCTATTGTGCCCCATCAAATGTAGCCATTGTGCCCATCAAATGCTGCCATTGTGCTCCATCATATGCAGCCACTTGTGCCCAATAAAATGCAGCCACTGTGCCCCATCATATGCAGCCACTTGTGCCCAATCAAATGCAACCATTGTGCCCAATTAAATGCAGCCATTGTGCAGCCATTGTGCCCCATCAAATGCAGCCATTGTGCCCCATTATATGCAGCCACTTGTGCCCGATCAAATGCCACCACTGTGCCCCATCAAATGAAGCCACTTGTGCCCCATCATATGCAGCCACTTGTGCCCCATCATATGCAGCCACTTGTGCCCCATCAAATGCAGCCATTGTGCCCCATCAAATGCAGCCATTGTGCCCCATCAAATGCATCCACTTGTGCCCAATCAAATGCAGCCACTTGTGCCCAATCAAATGCAGCCACTTGTGCCCAATCAAATACAGCCAATTGTGCCCATCAAATGCTGCCACTGTGCCCCATCATATGCAGCCACTTGTGCCTGATCAAATGCCACCACTGTGCCCCATCAAATGAAGCCACTTGTGCCCCATCAAATGCCACCACTGTGCCCAAATGTCGCCACTGTGCCTGCCAAATACCACCACTTTGCCCCATCAAATGCAGCCACTTTGCCCGTCATATGCAGTCACTGTGCACCCCCCCTCCCCCTTATCAGATCAGCTAAGGACACAGGGCTCCTGTCACACTTCTTATTCACACCAGCTCTGGTGGGACTGGGTGGCAGACACCATGCCAACTCCCCCC
Organism: Rana kukunoris; assembly: GCA_029574335.1. NCBI lineage: Eukaryota > Metazoa > Chordata > Amphibia > Anura > Ranidae > Rana > Rana kukunoris. The sequence continues at coordinate 43,173 of JAJQKJ010001534.1, forward strand.
CCCCCCATAGCAACAGCTCACCTTGGAGGACACCCCGCTCGCAATTCGCTCCCCCCGTTACCGCACTAGCTCGAGTCGGGGACAGAGCCATGCCTCTGGAACTAGTGATGTTACACCCGAGCGGCAGCTGAAGAGAACACACACACACACTGTGCAGCAGCCGTACCGCGTGGGTGGAGGAGGAAGTGAGAAGCAGCGAAGCAGTGAGAGGGGAGGACCCGGAGCCAGGCAGGCACAGCTGCAGCGCGCACCGGTGGCCGGAGGTGTTCACTGGCTAAAAAAAATCATAAAGTAGCCAGCGCGTTCGTCACCCTCACTGCTAACCTGGAGGGGATTTTACCATACCTGTCCCCCCCGCATTATTTCCTGGGGGGATCCGTCCCCCCCGTCCCCCCCCGGTTCCTACGCCCATGCCCACACCTACGCACCCTCTAGAGTATTTGACTTACTGGCGCAAATACTAAACTTACAAATTCCTATATCCTCGTGATTGGCTTTACTATCCTTAGGAATAGAATCCCTCCATATAACAAATAGATAAATAGTCATCCACACCCTACTGAGTACTAGGCTATCCATAATGAGACATTGGAAAAACGGTGAAATACCCACGATAAAAGAAATTATAACAGCAACAAACACACACGCCACATACAAATTAATGTTTGAATCATCTCAGGGCAGATATCACTCAGCGAACGTTCAATGGAAACTGTGGACTGGTAGAAGCTGAGGAGATTTGCATGCCACTCATAATGGTACTCATCACAAAGCAAAACGACGCACCGTGTAACTGTTTTTATAATTTGAATTATTTTATTTTTTAGCTTTTTGTTATCACCTTACCTTTTCTTAGGTTTCTTAATGGTTTCTGTATTTTTTTTATAATATTGACATCATACTATATTCCAGCTCAACATACATTGTGCCTTGTGGTATATGGATACTTTACCTTTGGAATTCAAATGCCGCTGGTATAGGAGCAGGACATGTGACTTCCTTACCCTAGACACAGATTGATCCCTTTAGGGGTGTCAGGTAGGATTACCTCCTCAAGTACCATAGAATAGTGGCAGCATAGGCGTGCGCACAGGGTGTGCCAGGTGTCCCCAGGCACACCCTAATCACTCTGTGCAGAACAGATTCCCCCTACTGACCTGGCTCCCCCTCCTTCCCCCCAAAGCACCGCCGGCTTCCTCCCTCTCCCACTGGTTGTTGCTGTGGATGTTTTAGAGTGATTGGTGGAATCTGAATGAACATTGTGAGTGATTGGTAGAGTGTGTTTGAGCTTTGGGGTGCACACCCTAATGCCAAAGGTTGCGCACACCTATGAGTGGCAGTAATTAATTACCACCTATGTCGCAAGGTTTGTCAGTGCATCTGAACTCATGTAAACTTTTGTTCTCTTTCTGTAAACTCAATAAAAATGTATTGAAATTAAAAAAGGGGATTAACTCCAGAGATAAAACAATAATTTTTCCACTCTACAAGACTCTGGTCCGGCTGTACCTAGAGTATGCTGTCCAGTCCTGGTTACTCAGGAAGGATGTAATGGAAATGGAGGGAGTACAAAGAAGAGCAACAAAGCTAATAAAGGGTCTGGAGGATATTAGTTATGAGGAAAGGTTGTGAGCACTGAACTTATTCTCTCTGGAGAAGAGACGCTTGATAGGGCATATGATTTCAATTTACAAATACCGTACTGGTAACCCCGCAGTAGGGTTAAAACTTTTTCGTGGAAGGGAGTTTAACAAGACACATGGCCACTCATTAAAATTAGAAGAAAAGAGGTTTAAGGGTTCTTTACTGTAAGAGCAGCAAGGATGTGGAATTCCCTTTCACAGGCGGTGGTCTCGGCGGCATTGGGGCATTGATTTCAAGAAACGATCATGCTGCGTACATTTCTAAAAACGTTTTTTTTTTATGTCATCAAAACGATCTTGTGTGGGCTCCAGAGCATTTTTCTCAATGTAAAAAATGGGCATTAAAAATTTGGAACATGCCATTTTTTTCACGCCGTTTTTTTTACGTTCTGGTAAAACTAGCGTTCGTAATGGAGTAAGCAAATGCATGACGCTGTAACAGACTGAAAATCGCAAATCGTCTTTTACTAACACAAAATCAGCAAAAGCAGCCCCAAGGGTGGCCCCATCCGAATGGAACCTCCCCTTTATAGTGCCATCATACGTGGTGTACGTCACCACAACATACAGGGATATAAAATGTAATACTGACATATAATCACACACATAGGTTGGACTCGATGGACTTGTCTTTTTTCAACCCCACTTACTATGTAACTATATGCAAGTAGTTAATACATTTTCCCCCAAAAATTGACTTTTTATCATATTTTTATTTCTTTTTTTCACACCAAAAGATATGGTTTAACCACTTAAGACCCGGATCAAAATGCTGCTAAAGGACCTTGCCCCTTTTTGCGATTCGACACTGCGTCATTTTAACTGACAATTGCGCGGTCGTGCGACGTGGCTCCCGAACAAAATTGGCGTCCTTTTTTCCCCACAAATAGAGCTTTCTTTTGGTGGTATTTGATCACCTCTGCGGTTTTTATTTTTTGCGCTATAAACAAAAATAGAGCGACAATTTAAAAAAAATGCAATATTTTTTACTTTTTGCTATAATAATTATCCCCCAAAAATATATAAAAAAACTTTTCCTGACGCATTCATGGCAGCACACACTGGGTTGTGACTCCGCCCCCACAACCTGACAGGATTGGTTAGCTATAAATCTGAGTGGGAGACACCCGGCGTCATTCTCTTTTTTTATCCTCACCTGAACAGGACTGGAACGGACGTACAGCTCGCCTCCTACCGCTATCGCCCCAGCAGGTTCAGCCTCTCCTGTTTGGAAGTCCCCCCTGTACAGTCTCTAATAGAGCTTTATGGGGGGAACCCCGCTCTGGTGGTCTCGGGGGTCAAAATCCCGGCGAATACCTGGCATCCTACAAGCTCTAAATGAGCTTAGATTTGGCAGTGGCTCCCCTTACCTTCTTTTGGAATCCTCTTGTCTATCCTGTCTGTTTCCCCTTCTTTCTGGTATTTAGGTTATTGGAGCCCGCAGACCGCTGGGCCTTGTGGTTCCTCGCTCCTGGCGTCCCTCTGGCCGCTCTGCGCATGCGCGCAGCGGAATGATGACGTCAGGGGCTTACTCGCCCTCATCCAAGATGGCACGGGGTTGCGCGCGGCGCTACTGCGCATGCGCGATCGCGTCATCAACGCCGCGACGGCGGCGCCAGCTTTAAATAGGAAACTTTTCCCTTTTTTCCCCGAAGTTGCTGCTTTTGCTCAAACTTCTCTATTTTATTTGCCCCAGGTAAGCCTTGTTCCTCTCCCCAGAATGGCTCTGCCCTTCTCCCTTCCTAACCTTATTTCTCTTCCTCTTGTTTTCCTCCAGCTGCTTCTTCTCTGCTTTATGGAGTCCACTGCCCTAGCAGACCACTGCCAACAAACAAGGTAGGTAGGCCATCAATAGAGGTAAGTAGGGAAGAGAAAAAAGAGAGCCGGCCACTAAACACTGCCTTCTTTCGCAGTCCCACCAGGCCCAGCGATGCAAGCCCACGGCGCAGGGAGGGATCCAGACATTCATCTAGGAGATCCCGCAGAAGTCGCTCAAGAACCTCCTCCCGCTACCGCCGATCTAGGCGCAGCCGATCACGCCATAGTCGATCTCACCACAGCAGGTCTCATCGGAGACGGTCTCCCTCAGTGCACCGCGAACGTTACCATACCCGTCCTGCGGCTAATGCCTGCTGGGTGTGTGGTGCCATTGCAATGCCAGGAAAATTAGCATGTCGCACCTGCTTCAATGAAGCGGTTGGAGAAAGGGAGGTGGACGCCAGGACAGCGACAAGTCTTGCCAGAGATCCGGTGCAGGATTCAAACTGGACCCCTCTAACCAGCGGTGACCCCACCCCAGGCACCTCATCGGCTCTTGACCCCTATGCCCAACTAGCGGGGACCCTGTCCGACCAGGAAGAGCATGAGATGACATCAGGATTTGACTTCAGCCTAGTTGAGCCCTTTGCACGCTCCATTAAGGAGGCTATAGGCTGGGGCAGAACCGAAGGTTGGGAAGTATTTTCCCGAGTTAAGAAGGGATCCGGAACTATTTCCTTTCATAGATGAGTTAGAAGATCTCATTAAAGATGAGTGGGAAAAACCTGATAGGCGGCCCAGCCTCTCTAATAAGCTTGCTAAGCTGTACCCGCTAATGGAATCCAAGGTGTCTTCCCTCATCAACGCTCCCGTTGTCGATTCATCCCTGATGCGACTCGCCCGCCATGTCACCTTACCGATAGAGGACGCGGTCTCGTTCCGAGATGTGCTTGACCGCAAGATGGATCTGGAATTAAAGAAATCGTACTCTTCAGCAGGGGGAGCCTGTAGACCAGCTATTGCCACGGCTGCAGTTGCCAAAGCCATGTCCACATGGGCAGCCAATGCGGAGAAGGCCCTCTTAGAAGGGACTGACCAGAGGGAGGTGATATCCTCTTTACAAGAAATTAGGCTAGCAGGAGACTTTGTGGCAGGGGCCTCAGTGGATATCATTCGCTCCTCGGCTCGCTCCATGTTAGCTTCGGTAATGGCCCGCAGAGCCTTATGGCTGAAACCCTGGGTCGCTGACTCAAATTTCAAGTCCAACTGGTGCAAGATCACGTATGATGGCGTAAACCTGTTTGGTGCGAAGTTAGATACGGCAATCTCCGTAGTTACCGGAGGAAAATCGGGGCTTATCCCCTCCGACAGGAGACCCAAGCCCCAGAGGGGGCCTACCCTCAGGCGCAATCTGCCCGATAGGTACAGAGAAGCCAGAAATTATCGCCCAGGCAGGGAATTTAGAAGAGATGGGAGATCTACTCGCCCCCCCTTTGCTAGGGGTCAAAAGATCAAGGCCATTACCACAGGGGACCAGCAAAAGTCTTTTTGAGAGTTCGCCTGCCCACCCAGCTCAGGTGGGCGCCAGGCTCAGGAATTTTGCACAACTTTGGGCAGAGCATTTAGAAGACCAATGGGCCCTTTCCACGGTCAAACAAGGCCACAAATGGAGCTTTATGGGGGCATTGCCTCACACGGTTTTTCAACCCACCAAAATTCCCTCCTCCCCAGACAAAAGGAAACTTCTACTGCAGTACGTCTCAGACTTAATTCGTAAGGAAGCAGTCATAGAGGTCCCTTCCCACCAGAGAGGCAGGGGATTTTATTCCCCTCTGTTTCTGGTGCGAAATAAATCAGGAGAACTTCGGCCTGTATTGGACCTCAAACGACAAAACAAATAGAAGCCTTCAAAATGGAAAGTCTCCAGTCTATTCTTCTGGCAGTGAACTTAGGAGATTGGATGCTGTCCGTCGACCTGTCAGACGCTTACCTTCACATACCAATTCACCCCGCCTTTCAGAAATTCCTTCGTTTTTCCATCGGGCAACACCACTTTCAGTTCCGATGCCTGCCCTTGGGCATCTCTTCAGCACCCAGGACATTCACAAAGGTCCTCCTCCCGCTTATAGCATTCCTCAGGGAGAAGGGCTTGCGGGTTCACCATTACCTGGACGACATACTGCTCCTAGCGGCGGACCAGGAGACTCTGCTCTTCCAACGCAAAATCCTAATCTCAACCCTTCAGAGCTTCGGGTGGCTAATCAATTGGCAGAAGAGCAGCCTACAACCCTCACAGGTGATGACGTTCCTCGGAGCACAGTTAGATACGAGACAGAACAGGGTGCAGTTGCCCCTAGAAAAGGTGAAACCCCTAGCTCGGAAGGTGCAAAACCTACTATCCTCCAAATCTACGTCGGCCAAGTCCTGCCTCAGCCTGTTGGGCTCTATGTCTTCAACTATACCCATGATCCAATGGTCCCAGTGGCGAATGAGACTTTTACAAAACACCTTTCTCAGACAGTGGGACGGAGCCTCAATGCACCAACCGATCAACATTCCCAGCCATGTGAGACCCGACCTTTTTTGGTGGACTCTGCCTCCCAAACTCAGGGGCTTCAGACCTATAGTCCCTCCGAGTCCGGAAATCGTGACATCAGATGCCAGCGAGAAGGGTTGGGGGGCGCACTACCGGGATCAGACAGCCCAGGGACGATGGCTTTTTCCTGCTCGAGGAGTGGTCTCAAACATTCTGGAGCTTCGAGCGGCATTCCAGGCCCTCTTGGCTTTCGAGCCTCTGCTACAGGGGAAATACGTCCAAATTCGTATGGACAACAAAGTGGCGGTGACCTACGTCCAGAGGCAAGGCGGTACCCGAAGTCGCACGCTACTAGAGGAAGTTCGCCCCATAATGGAATGGGCCCAGACACATCTATCGGACCTACGAGCAGTTTACGTCCCAGCGGATCAAAACACGCTAGCCGACTTCCTGAGCAGGGAACTTCGATCGAACAACGAATGGTCCCTGAACCTCCGGGAGTTCTCTATGCTGACGGACACCTGGGGGATTCCGGAGATCGACCTGGCAGCGACACCAGCCAACACCAAGTGCCCGAGATTTCTGTCCAGAGTACCCTTTCCGACAGCGGAGGGGACAGATTGCCTTCTCCACCCATGGGACTTCAACCTAGGATACGCCTTCCCTCCGACTCCCTTGATAGCGAGATTTCTATGCAGACTCCGGAGATCGTCAGCCACAGTAATAGCGGTAATACCATTCTGGCCAAGGAGGCCTTGGTTCACAACTCTACTACAGCTCAATACTTGTCCTCCTATCCATCTACCAGCGTCACCGGACCTCCTACTCCAGGGCCGATCCTTCCATCCGGCCCCCGACAGGCTCCACTTGACAGCCTGGAGGTTGAAAGGGCTAGATTTAGGGAACAGGGATGCTCCCAGGCAGTCATAACAACCTTAATGCAAGCCAGAAAGGTTTCGACAAACACGGTCTACACAAGAATTTGGGGAAAGTTCACCCACTTGGCGCAACTTAGAGGCTGGAATCACATCTCGCCAGACCCTTGCCAGATTCTAGAGTTCCTTCAAACGGGTATCGACAAAGGCCTGAGCTCAAACACCCTTAGGGTACAGATCTCCACTCTTTCTGCAAAGACCGGCACTAGATGGGCCCTGCACCCTCTGATTACCCAGTTCATGCAGGCCTGTGCGAAGATCAGACCTCCAAGAAGACCACCCTTTCCAGCCTGGGATCTTTTGGTGGTACTAGAAGCACTTTCCAATCCTCCCTTCTTTCCACTCAGCTCAATCTCCTTATGGGACCTGACCCTGAAGTTATCCTTCCTCATCGCTATAGCTTCAGCTAGAAGAGTGTCGGAGTTGCAAGCTCTCATGTTCAAGAAGCCATATTTGGTTTTTCTACCAGACAGGGTGGTGTTGAGGCCTTCTGACCGTTTCCTCCCCAAGGTTACCTCGGCTTTCCACTACAGCCAGGATATCGTCTTACCATGCCTTACTAACGAGGATGGGGAACCTCACGCTTTGGACATTAAGTCTACAATCTCCAGCTACCTGTCGGCTACCACCCATCTTCGCTCGTCAGACGCCCTCCTGATTATCCCTCACGGAGCCAGGCGAGGCCAGGCGGCCACTTCCCGAACCATCGCCTCTTGGCTAGTCAGAGCTATAGAAAAGGCATACTCTATGCAACAGCTAGAGATCCCAGAAGGCATCAAAGCGCATTCAACCAGGGCAGTGGCGACCTCCTGGGCAGCATATTGCGGGGTCTCGTCAGAAACCATCTGCAGAGCAGCTACCTGGTCTTCCAGGCATACCTTCATATCCCACTACAGAGTGGACGCAGCTCTTTTGGCTACAGCTGAATTTGGCAGATCTGTCTTCAGGGCCAATTCTTCGGCTCTCTAGAGAATAAATACTTTGCATTGAACCCTCCCGACTGGCGAGTTATTTCCCAGTGTGTGCTGCCATGAATGCGTCAGGAAAATGGAAAATTGTATACTCACCTTTCCGTAATTTTCCTTTCCTGACGCATCTTCATGGCAGCACACAACTGCCCACCCTACTGTTCAATGATGATATATACGGAGAATGACGCCGGGTGTCTCCCACTCAGATTTATAGCTAACCAATCCTGTCAGGTTGTGGGGGCGGAGTCACAACCCAGTGTGTGCTGCCATGAAGATGCGTCAGGAAAGGAAAATTACGGAAAGGTGAGTATACAATTTTCCATTTTTTTTTTCCTCAGTTTAGGCTGATGCTTATTCTTCTACGTATTTTTGGTAAAAAAAAATCGCAATAAGCGTTTATCGGTTGGTTTTCGCAAAATTTATAGCGTTTACAAAATAAGGGATAGTTTTATTGCATTATTATTAATTTTTTTTTTTTTACTACTAATAGCGGTGATCAGCGATTTTTTTCATGACTGCGACAATATGGAGGACACTTCGGACAATTTTGACACATTTTTGGGACAATTGGCATTTTCACAGCAAAAAATGCATTTAAATTGCATTGTTTACTGTGGAAATGACAGTTGCAGTTAGGGAGTTAACCACAGGTGGCGCTGTAGGGGATGTGTGACCTATGTGTTGTGTTTACAACTGTAGGGGGGTGTGGCTGTAGGTGTGTCATCATCGATCGCGCCCCCCTATTACAGGGATGACGCGATCGATGCTACGGCCATAGAGAAGCACGGGGAAGCCGTGTGTACACACGGCTCTCCCCGTTCTTCTGCTCCAGGGACGGATCGCCGCACTGCAGCGGCTATCGGGTCCGCGAATCCCGCGGTCCCGGTCCTGGAGCTTCGGACCGGGTCGCGGGCGCCCGCGACCCACGGCTGGGTACTAAAATCAACGTATATATACGTTGATGAGCCCAGCCGTGCCATTCTGCCGACGTAAATGTGCAGTAGGCAGTCCTTAAGTGGTTAAACTAGGGACCGATACCGAGTATTTGCGGGAGTACTTTGTGGGATACCTAAATAGAATACTTCACCGCCGCCGCCGTATACTGCCACGTTAATCCCCCTGCATTACAGCACGCATTACAAGCTTTCGTTTGAATACTTGTAATGCCCGCAGCGCCATGTATAGACACTCCCCTTCTCGGGATTGGACGGATCTGTCCAATCCCGAGCAAGGGGGAGTGTCTATGTGCGGTTCCATACGTATAAACCGTATGCGTTTTTCATCTGTGCATTTTCACGGGAAAAAGGACCACCCACCCTACTCCACCCACTTCCTCCTTCCAGAAGTCTCAGGAAGAGCAGTGACGTCTAAAGGACACTGCAGCCATCTTTCTCCACCTTGTGAAGTTTTTATCTGTGAGTACTGGTTTCCATTTTGTTATTTACGTCATCATTAACCCATGCATAGTCACCATACTGTCCCAATAGCCCTATAATGACAGAGTAGCTCGATATATAGGCGATTTCGTGAAAACTTTGCATTTTTCTGCTGCAAGTTTAGCCTCATATAAACTTTTTATGGGTATGTCTACTTATTTAACCAAATACAATAGTGTTATAATGCTGCAAAAATGCCTGCAGCAGTTGGTACTCTGCATTGTATTGCAAATATAGATGGTTTAGGTTTGGCAACAGCTGGAGACCCCCTTTTTTTAAAACACCCTGGATTGCACCTAAATTTTATGAAATTATTAGAAGAAATCCGTGCCACGTGTGTCCCCCTAAAAATGTACTTGTTCACACATGTGTCTCCATATGAATGTCCATGCCACAGGTGTCCCCATCTCAATGTTCATGCTGCAGGTGTTCCCCATAAAAATGTACACGCCACATGTGTCCCCCTAATGTCCATGCCACAGGTGTCCCCATCTCAATGTTCATGCTGCAGGTGTTCCCCATAAAAATGTACATGCCACATGTGTCTCCCTAATGTCCATGACACAGGTGTCCCCATCTCAATGTTCATGCTGCAGGTGTTCCCCATAAAAATGTACATAGGTGCCCCTATGTTTAGGTGGATAGGCTTAACATTTTACCCTTAAATCATTATATATATTGTTTGATGAACCTGCTGTCTCCATTCCAACACATAGTTTCTATATTAATAAAACATTTGTCTTTTATGTATATCCTTATACTACAGTTTAGTTTCCAATATTTAATCAGAACTTTATTTTCCTATAGGTTTTATCCACATGGCTACAGTGCCTGCCGCCGAGAATGTGTTTTTAGCACGCCAGCATCGCGCTGAATCTCGGCGACAGGCTGCCGATATCTCGCACTCGCTGGAATAGTAAAAGCACATTCCAGCGAGCGCGTCATAGAAGCGACGGGGATCCGACCAGTGGCAGCCCGCCCATAGGGGCGCCCGGGCGCCGCCCCCCTCCCCTCCTGTAGGAAAAAAAATAAAAAAAAATCTTTATTTTTTTTTTTTTTTTTTGGCCCCTTTAAGAAATACACTAAAAAAAAAATATATATATTTATTTAATGCACTCTGATTGAGCGCCGGCCACCACTGCCCTATGAAGCGCCGTGTCACTGCAATCTAGACATGGCGCTTCATTTGCGGGCTTCTAGATTTCCTATGGGCGCATTGGAAAGCGCTGATATGCTTCCCGTTCCTCTCTATGGGTGCCAGGAGCATTACTACTTTGACTTCCGGCGGCATTTCGCAAACCGGAAGTGACGTCAGGCTGCAGGCTTTCTGAAGTTTACACTGCCCGAGCGGAGCTGGCGCTGGTAAGGTAAGCCAGCCAAGTGAAGCCACATGATTATTTTTTGTATTTTCTTTGATTGATCGCCCCATTAGGTCATCAGCCTGATCCCCACCCATCCACCTCAGAGCCTGTCATTGTATTTAGACTGCTGGGACTTGTAGTTCTCCATCTTCTCCTGGGGCTCATGGAGAAGATGGAGATTGGAGAACTACAAGTCCCAGCAGGTTATACATACAATAAGGCTCCGAGGTGGATGGGTGTGGATTGCATGCACCTATCAATCCGGAGGGGGGGGGGGCAGGATCAGATAACACTATCTGATCCTGCCCCCCCCCGGATTGATAGGTGCATGCAATCCACAACCATCCACCTCGGAGCCTGTTATTGTAGTTAGACTGCTGGGACTTGTAGTTCTCCAATCTCCATCTTCTCCATGAGCCCCAAGAGAAGATGGAGAACTACAAGTCCCAGCATGTTATACATACAATAAGGCTCTGAGGTGGATGGGTGTGGATTGCATGCACCTATCAATCCAGAGGGGGGGGCGGATCAGATAACTCTATCTGATCCTGCCCCCCCCCCCCCCGGATTGGTAGGTGCATGCAATCTACACCCATCCACCTCAGAGCCTGTTATTGTATGTATAACCTGCTGGGACTTGTAGTTCTCCAATCTCAATCTTCTCCATGAGCCCCAGGAGAAGATGGAGAACTACAAGTCCCAGCAGGTTATACATACAATAAGGCTCTGAGGTGGATGGGTGTGGATTGCATGCACCTATCAATCCCCAGGGGTGGGGGGGCAGGATCAGATAACACCACACATGGGCAGTGGATCGCCCACTTAAAGAATTATCAATCTGAAGGGAAAAGGGTATTTATGTGGTGTTATCTGATCCTCCCCCCACCCGCTCATAGGAGTTTGTGCTTGGGCTCTGTATGTGTTAAATTTTAAATTACATAATGACAACATTGATTTTTGTGGTGTTTGGAGGTTTTAAATGGACTGGTTTTGCCTTTTTTCAATCTGTTTTACGTACAATTAATCCTATGTATTTTGATAGCATACTGTCTGGGGTCACTGTATACCAATCTTTTGGGAATCTGCCCACTTGTTTGGGAAATTGTCTTTCTGGTATGTTGATCCACACATGGCCTTGTAAAATGACAGATTCAATATAAGTCCTCCGGAGATTCCCCTTCATTAGGGTGAGTCACCTAATCTGATCATGTAATAGATATATGCTTATTTGCCTTGAACTGCATACATGTGTGCTTGGTTGCATTGGACACCCATCCACCTAGGAGCCTTATATTATAACATGTTGGGACTTGTAGTTCTCCATCTTCTCCTGGGGCTCAGGTGCATGCAATCCACCATCTATGGGACTACAATTACCAGCAGTGAGAAAAACTGGACAAAGATGGTGGATAGCATGCACCTGAGCCCCAGGAGAAGATGGAGATCTACAAGGAGGATGAGTGGTCATGCCTTGTTTTTTTAATGCTGGGACTTGTAGTAGTGTTGTACTGGAGCCTGGAGGAGTGTGTCTGTCTGCCCTGCCATCCTGTGTTAGTCTGGGGGGGGGGGGGGGTTGATTGCTGTGTCCATCACCCCCCTGACATGTGTATAGTGTAGCACTGTAGCTGACCTGATTTGGGGGGGGGGTGCAGAATGCTGATATGTGCTATGTACAGGTTGCTGATATGTGCTATGTACAGGTTGCAGAATGCAGATATGTGCTATTTACAGGTTGTAGATATGTGCTATGTACAGGGTGCAGATATGTGCTATGTACAGGGTGCAGATATGTGCTATGTACAGGGTGCAGATATGTGCTATGTACAGGGTGTAGATATGTGCTATGTACAGGGTGTAGATATGTGCTATGTACAGGGTGTAGATATGTGCTATGTACGGGGTGTAGATATGTGCTATGTACAGGGTGTAGATATGTGCTATGTACAGGGTGTAGATATGTGCTATTTACAGGGTGCAGATATGTGCTATGTACAGGGTGCAGATATGTGCTATTTACAGGTTGTAGATATGTGCTATGTACAGGGTGCAGATATGTGCTATTTACAGGTTGTAGATATGTGCTATGTACAGGGTGCAGATATGTGCTATGTACAGGGTGCAGATATGTGCTATGTACAGGGTGCAGATATGTGCTATTTACAGGTTGCAGAATACAGATACAGCGGACAAAGTAGGTGGATTATATAAGGGGTGTGGTTTACAAGAAGTGGGAGGAGTCAATCGTGGAGGGGCGGGGTCTTGCGCCCCCCCATCCTAAAACTTCACCAGCCGCCACTGGATCCGACGCGGATTCCCGCCAATTCTACACGTGGGCGGAGTTTGTTATGAATCCTGAAGGAGAAATCCCCGCCGGATTTAAAAAAAAATCCGGCATGGGTTCCCCCCTCAGGAGTATACCGGGCCCTTAGGTCTGTTATGGGTTGTAAGGAGACCCCCCTACGCCGAAAAAACGGCGTGGGGGTCCCCCACAATCCATAACAGACCCGTATCCAAAGCACGCCGGCCGGCCGGTCAGGAAGGGAGTGGGGGCGAGCGAGCGCCCCCCCCCTCCTGAGCCGTACCGGGCAGCATGCCCTCAACATGGGGGGGTTAGGTGCTCTGGGGCAGGGGGCGCACTGCGGCCCCCCACCCCAGAGCACCCTGTCCCCATGTTGATGAGGACAGGGCCCCTTCCCGACAACCCTGGCCGTTGGTTGTCGGGGTATGCGGGCGGGAGACTTATCGGAATCTGGAAGCCCCCTTTAATAAGGGGGCCCCCAGATACCGGCCCCCCCACCCTAAGTGAATGAGTATGGGGTACATCGTACCCCTACCCATTCACCTGCAAATAAAAAGTGTAAACACAAATAAAACACACAGGGTATTGAAATATTTTATTAGTTGGCCGCCGGGGGGGGGGTGTATGATCGCTTTTATAAAAGCGCCCCCCTCCGGCGGGCTTCTGTGGGGGGTGGGTGCCGCCGTCTGGTTCTCTTCCGCCTCCGGGGGGGGCGCTTTGATAAAAGCGCCCACCACCCGGCGGGCTTCTTTCGACGTCTTCGGCGGCTGGGGGGTCTTCTCCCACTCTCCGGGGTCTTCTCCTGCTCTCCGGGGGTCTTCTCCGCTCTCCGGGGGTCTTCTCCGCTCTCCGGGGGTCTTCTTCTTCTTCAGGACTCGCCGCCGCTATCTTCGTGTGTTAGCTCAATTACTAGCGGCGGCGGCCCCCTCTTCTGCGACGTCGGCGTCTTCTTCTTCTTCTGCTCTCCAGATGTTGACGCGACGCATCCTTCCGCTGTTATGCCGGGCGTGCGGCTCGCAGCCAAATATATAGGCCTGTCTTGTGATGTCGCAGTCCCATCATGCTCCGGTAGGTACCACGTGATACCTACCGGAGCATGATGGGACTGCGACGTCACAAGACAGGCCTATATATTTCGCTGCGAGCCGCGCGCCCGGCATAACAGCGGAAGGATGCGTCGCGTCAACATCTGGAGAGCAGAAGAAGACGCCGACCTCGCAGAAGAGGGGGCCTGCCGCCGCTAGTAATTGAGCTAACACACGAAGATAGCGGCAGCGAGTCCTGAAGAAGAAGAAGACCCCCGGAGAGCGGAGAAGACCCCCGGAGAGCGGAGAAGACCCCAGAGAGTGGGAGAAGACCCCCCAGCCGCCGAAGACGTCGAAAGAAGCCCGCCGGGTGGTGGGCGCTTTTATCAAAGCGCCCCCCCGGCGGCGGAAGAGAACCAGACGGCGGCACCCACCCCCCACAGAAGCCCGCCGGAGGGGGGCGCTTTTATAAAAGCGATCATACACACCCCCCCCGGCGGCCAACTAATAAAATATTTCAATACCCTGTGTGTTTTATTTGTGTTTACACTTTTTATTTGCAGGTGAATGGGTAGGGGTACGATGTACCCCATACTCATTCACTTAGGGTGGGGGGGCCGGTATCTGGGGGCCCCCTTATTAAAGGGGGCTTCCAGATTCCGATAAGTCTCCCGCCCGCATACCCCGACAACCAACGGCCAGGGTTGTCGGGAAGGGGCCCTGTCCTCATCAACATGGGGACAGGGTGCTCTGGGGTGGGGGGGCGCAGTGCGCCCCCTGCCCCAGAGCACCTAACCCCCCCATGTTGAGGGCATGCTGCCCGGTACGGCTCAGGAGGGGGGGGGGGGGCGCTCGCTCGCCCCCACTCCCTTCCTGCCCGGCCGGCCGGCGTGCTTTGGATACGGGTCTGTTATGGATTGTGGGGGACCCCCATGCCGTTTTTTCGGCGTAGGGGGGTCTCCTTACAACCCATAACAGACCTAAGGGCCCGTTATGCTCCTGAGGGGGGAACCCATGCCGGATTTTTTTTTAAATCCGGCGGGGATTTCTCCTTCAGGATTCATAACAAACTCCGCCCACGTGTAGAATTGGCGGGAATCCGTGTCGGATCCCCGTCGCTTCTATGACGGCTTTGTCTCCATCGCGGCAAGCCAGCTCGGCGCTGGCTCCCGCGATGGGGCTCGCAAGTGCTCAATCTCGCCGAGAAAGGGAGCGAGATTGACACAATATCCCAGTCACCTACTGTAGTTCGAGTGAAGAAAGTGCACACTCTACCCATGTCATGGATGTAAGTGTTTAACTTCAAAATGTTATGTTGTTGAGCCTGTTTTATATAATGTTTCATGTTCCTTTCATTCTAATATTTGGTTTTCAATCTTCAGAATCCAAGTCCGGAATTACCTGACATCATTTTAGAGCCTATACCTGTGAGTGTTAGTATATTTTTTGCTCTGTAAAGTTTATATGTTGATCAAATGGGCCAAATCTATTTTTTTTTATTTAATTCCTAGCCTTCTACGTCCTTGGGAGATGGAACCCAAATCCTATTTTCCCAGGAATTGACCCAAACGCCGACTATTGAGGTAATTAATTTCTATTGTCTTGTTTGATATATTCAGCAATGAATGTATGATTGTGTAAGGATCCTCCACTTGTCCCCACACTTGGCCCCAACTAATTTTTTATTTAATTTTGGATTTTGTTTTACTAGCCACCTCCATCCCAAAAGTCAACACAGCGAAAGAGGCCAATCAAAGACCCTGTCCCTGCCAAGGTGGCAAGCAAGGTAAACTAAACTAAACGTGACGTGTGAATGATTTTGAAATCCTTCCCCATTATTTTAGCTAAGTGCCACGTTTTTTACAGAAAAAAAAAAAAGAAACAAAGGAAACTTTTCCTATTGACCCTACGGACTTTGCCACAGAGGATGTCATCCACTATGTCCAAGAGAGGCCTTCTCTGTGGGACAAATCCCACAAGAAACACCACGACAACACCTGTACAAGGAGAAAGTGGGAAGAAATTTATGTCAAATTATTCCCTGATTTTGCCTCCTATTCAGATAAATTGCAGGATACCATTGGTAAGAAATTTTGGATAACAGGTTCAAACTAGAAGATATACTATAGAATGTTTTTTACTCTCATGTTGTATCATAATGTACAGGAGAACTGGTCGAGAAGAGATGGCGTTCTGTCCGGGACAGCTACTTTAAATGGGTCAGAGAATCTAATCTGCTTAGTGGATCTGGAGCAAAAAAGACGACCTACAAACATGCCAAGAGATTGGCTTTTTTGACAAAGGTCCAGGAATTGAGGGAGTAAGTGATATTGTTATAAATATTCATCTTAAAATTAATAAATCTAATCTCTCTCTCTCCCTACCTGTCTCCTTCACTCTACCTCTCCCCCTCCTTCTCTCTCTCCCTCTCTCTCCCCTTCTCTCTCTCCCTCTAGCTCTCTCCATCTCTACTTGTCTCTCCCTCCTCTCTGTCTTTCTCCCCTTGTGTCTTCCACTACCTACCCCTCTCTCTCTCTCTCTCTCTCTCTCTCTCTCTCTCTCTCTATATATATATATATATATATATATATATATATATATATATATATATATTGATATATTTATTCTCTTTTATTTTTGGTTTTAGAACATCTACAAATACGGGTAGCTTGCCTTCCCCTGCTGAACCAACAGCTCAACCTGAGGCCATTTTGTTTGAAGAGACCCCTCAACCTGAGCAGGGTGGATCGCAACATCAACCACCTACAGTCACCAGTAGGCTTCGCTCCTCCATCCGCCATTCATCAAAAAAAGGAAAGGACAATCAAATGTTCCAATGCATCCTGGATGGCATTGATAAATTGGAGAACATTTGCACATCCAAATTTTTACATTTGGATGTGCGTGTTCTTCGATTAGAAGGCATGATTGGAGGCCCCCCCCCCCCCCCAAGCCCCTCAAGGGATTTCTTAATGACCCTAATAACCTATATGGAGAGGATGAGTGAGGAGCAGCAGGCTGTTTATAAACAGCAGCTTATAAAATTTACTCATGAATTCCTTAACCCCCCACCCACCCAAGCCCCAATGTATCCACCTGCATCACCCTCCTTTCCACAGCAACCCAGAAGTCGGCCATATAGCTCATATGTACGACCTTACAATGAAACCTTTGAGACAGAGGAAGGGCTAACATACCGGAGAATGTAAGGGTTTCACTCCAAAAAGTTGTTTATGTTTAATTTTTATGCCCTATACTACACCTTTCATTCCGCACCTTACTATCCACCCCTTGAGTGTGCTTGCTGCAGGTTTGATTAGTTGCTGGGCATTCACTCTATCTACTTCCACCTCCAATATAGCTAACTTAGATATTACCATCCCACACCGGTTACAATGTGCGAGCATACTATCTTAAATGCTCTCACAAAAACTTATATACACAGTGGTATCCTTTTCTAACAACCCTTTTCCTGGTGTATCCCTGCATGCCCCCCTTATGGACCCCTATGGGTACGCCCTCCCCTCTATGACACCACGGCAATTTCGGTCTTTATTGCATCCTTTTTATAGCGTTTTGACGCACAAAGGGTATAATCTAATATTAAGTACGAATGTTTGTGTGTTTTATATAAATGTATGTCTGTATATTAA
Source organism: Rana kukunoris (assembly GCA_029574335.1). Taxonomy (NCBI): domain Eukaryota; kingdom Metazoa; phylum Chordata; class Amphibia; order Anura; family Ranidae; genus Rana; species Rana kukunoris. The sequence continues at coordinate 60,790 of JAJQKJ010001534.1, forward strand.
TAACGGTCCCTTCCTTTTTCTCTAGAAAAATCATAACTCCTGAGGAAGCAACAAATGCGAAACATGTAGAGTTTATGTTTATATGTACCTATATTTACAGTAGTTATCAACCCACATTGATTTCTACGCCGGACCATTCCTGGCTACAACGACTATTTTTGTTTGTTCACTATTTTTATTTTGTGATCAATCATATGTGATTTTTTAAATGTATTTTTATAACTTTATATTGTAATTTTGATTGCAACACCAGAATCTCTTTGGTATTGTATCAATAAAAATTTATATTATGTTTATGATTGGTGCCTATAAAGTCCATTTTCTTTCCTAAACCACAAATCTCTCTAGTTGCGAACATGTAGACAGAACATATTAACGTCATTGTGCTACATTCAGGTCACATTACGGTCTGCCACCTCAATGCAAGAGTACTTGAGGGTGTGTGTGAACTTTGACCCTCACATACCTTTGCCTTGAGGTGGCCGAATGTAACGTGACGCGAATGTGGATCTGTGATGTCAATATGGTCTGTCCCAGGTTCCAATACATTAAACCCGAAGCAAGCAGACTCAGGGGGCCGATTTTAGGATGGATGGTGCCGAATGAAAGATCTAGTTGGTTAACATTATAGGGACACCCACATTGGGATTAGTTCTGAGTCCCAAATCCTTAAGTTTCCATTATTCTTTGGAGAATAAATATTGTTATTTAATATTTATATGTTTTATTGTAATGTTACATTATATTTGTTAATTTATGAAAAGAGCCGTTTGCTACTTTTATAAAAAAAAATGCTTTGAATTTAAAGTTTAAGAGTGTGGTGTTTTATTCAAAAACATAATAGAACTATAATACAATGGACACAATTGTGATGTTTCAGCAATGCAGGTATGGGATTTCCAGTTGTCTCTTGCAATATTCATCTGTGAATATGAAAAAAAAAAAATTAATATTTTGAAAGTATTACAGAAAATCATTTTTATAAATAAATAATTATACTTAAATTGTATGCTGCCATGGCAATGCACCTTGCTCTGATGAAAAGTAGTTGCAAAACTGTTCACGTATCTGCATCACTGAAACACTTGATCTGATTGGGTTAGGCTCCAGTCCAGAAAGTTGAACCTCTGCTATTTCCTCCATGGTGGGGATGGACGCTGGCTCCAAATTTATTACAAAATTATGCAGAACCACACAAGCTTTAATCACAGAGTCCACGGATTCCGGCTTTACTTGAATGCTGGTGGTAAGTATGCGCCATTTATTAGTGAGGATACCAAAAGCACATTCCACATACCTGCGTGCACGTGTCAATCTATAATTAAAGACACGCCTTTGGGCATTAAGTCTTCTCCCTGAGTATGGCTTCAACAACTTTTTGGCCATTTGAAAGGCCTCATCAGCCACTATCACATGAGGCAGGGCTGGTCCATCAATACCAGGTAGTGGTTTGGGTCCTGGAATCTGGAATGTGCCAGCATACAGGGCTTTGCCAAGGTTAGACTCCTTGAACACACGTGAATCATTGTTCTGACCGTAGGCCCCAATGTCAACTGACAAAAATTTGTAGCTGGCATCACAGATTGCCATTAGTATGATGGAAAAATATTTTTTGTAATTGTAAAATAAAGAGCCACTACCAGAGGGCTTCCTGATTCTGACATGTTTTCCATCTAGTGCACCAACGCAATTTGGAAAGTTGGCGTGTCTCCAGTATCCCTCTGCTGCTTCATTCCAAATTGCTGTGGTTGGCTCTGGAAGATACTGGCGTTGAAGGTTCCTCCATATCGCCTCACATGTCTGTGGTACCAAAGTAGAGATGGTGGATTTCCCCAATCTGAATTGGTAATGGAGCGAAGAAAAGGACTCTCCACTCGCCAAAAACCTAAAAAAAAATCACAGTATTGTCAATTTTTTTTATTAAAACAGTGAAAACATAACGCAATAGACATTAGCACGTTCACGTCCTGCAACAAACTATTTGTGGTGCTACCTACACTTCATATGATTCTGAAAAGATAGATGTGTCTCTGGGTGGACTTGAACCACCAACCTTTCAGTTTTTGTCTGAATGTGCTACAATTGCACCACAGAGACTATACTATCCAGAGCTTTTTTTCTCAGAAAATAGGTGCAGAAACTCAACCACCCTTTCAGATTTCAAAAACAGTAGAAGGGTCTTAAAGGGGCATTAAATACCAGGATTGCATTACATACAGAGTGCAGAGTTCAGATGGTTACACACAGAGTGCAGAGCTGTCACTTGTAAACACAGAAACCAGACTTCTGTGTTTACAAGTGATTGTGGTGAGAAGGCACCAATGAGTCTGAGCCAAAGGTGGTGGAACTGAGTTCACCCATGTTCCCCCTGAAAAAAAGCCATGATACTATCTTTTCATATATGCCGCTGGTGTGTATATATATATTTATATATATATATGCATACATATACATACTACATATATATCGATATATTTAAAGACATATATGGCGATTTTTTCATAAAAATAAGGGGTTATTGGTTGCTATGGGCTACTACACTTCAAGAACAATTTTTAAACATATCACACAAACACATTATATACACAATTGAAGTGGAAGATTAAAAATTATTACCTTAGGGTCACCACAAGGCGCTGTTCTGGTGACACTGCGAACCGTAGGTGCGTATCCTGCCGCTGGATTTTATCACGAACAATCTCCAAGAGGACATCAAAACTAGAGGGAGCCATCCGCACATACCGCTGAAATTTATCAGGGAAAGTACGGAGCTGTAGGTAAAGGGCCTGAAAGGTACCAGGCCGGTGCCTGAAGGCATTCACTGGATGCACCCAATACCGACGAGAAAAAATCCTCCTTCTACGGTGCCTCGCACGCTCACGCTCTTGCAGCTCACGGAACTGCATGCGTAGTATTGGCGATACAATCATTTTCACAGCTGAAAAAACACAATCACTAGCTCAAAAAGCACGAGCAGATGTGAAACCACTCCTACTTCCAGACTTCCAGACTTCCAGATTCCGGTCTCTCATTATTCTTTATAATGGAGCATCCATTAGCTTTATTGATGTTCTACTATTATACTGCTCTCCCTGTCAGTCTGTGGGCGGCGGACGACCAGTCCTTTTGGTTAATAGTTCTTTGAATCGGTTCACTCCAACCCCCACAAAGTAGTTCTTATTGGATTTTGTCCTAGTAAGATACTACTTCCCTTTGTACCGTACATTTTTCCCTGTGGGGAAATCTCTGTTTTGATAGTTTTTCACTTCTGTTTATTTAAAACCGGTACTATATTCTGAGTTTTTCATACTCAGTAACTAATATTTCCTATATCCCTCTATCCTAATTTTCCCTTTATCTGTCTGAGTGCCCATCTTCCCTTTCGTAAATATGGCGCTCCCCACTAATTGTAAAACAGACTCGCAAAAGAAAATTAAGCTTTACTCTCTTAATGTAAAAGGCCTCAATATCCCTGAGAAGAGCTCGAAACGAATGCTAATATTGAAGAAATCGAAGGCAGACATAATGGGCCAGATTCACGTAGATTGGCGCATATGTTGACCAGCGTAGCGCACCTCCTTTACGTTAGACCGGCGCAATGTAGAGGCGCAATCACCGTATCCTCGTAGTATTTGCACAGAAATTAGCGCCGGTGTAACGTAAATTCCGAGGCGTAAGGCGGAGTAATTCAAATTGGGAAGGACGTGGGAGTGTTTCATTGAAATGAGCCGTGACCCCATGCAAATGAAGGGCCGGCCGGATCCCGCATGCGCACATGAAGCAGACCATGGTCAGCACCTCTGTGCGCATGCTCACAACTCGGGAACGGCGCAATCAGCGAAATTGGAAGTGGACCCGGGCAACTTAGTGAACTACGCAGACAGCATAAATAGACAGACACAAACGCCCTTCCTTTGCAAAAGTACATCCCTTTGTATCGATCCCTATACAGCAAGGTGCTTTTGTTCTGTTGTTTGTTGCGTTGTGACTTGTCTTTGTGATATTTGTTGACTGTTTGATCTAGTGTTTTGTAGAATATATTTGATAGTGTTTTTTGGTGACTGGTTGTGAGACTTTTTGGTTGATAGATTTTGTTTGTTTGTTTTGTTGCTTGATTTTTCCTGCTTGTTGTTGTGTGTGATTGTTTGGGAGAGAGTTGTATGAGTATGACTGAGAGGAAGCGGAAGAGCAATTTTTCTTTGGGGGAGAAACAAATTATTGCCCGGGCCCTTCCTTCACGCCCCGGAGAGTGCCAACACCACCCCGGCCAGGAAGAAGGAGATTTTGCAGAACATTACCGACCAGGTAAATGCATTGGGGGGGGGGAGACCCGGACACGCGAGGGGATCGTAAAGAAAATCAATGATCTCCAGCGTCTGGTCCGAAAGAAGCTGGCCAAAATGGCAGCCAATGCCAGGGGCACTGGAGGGGGCCCACCATGCCCTGTTAGGCTGACAGTAGAGGAGCGTGCGGTGGCCCACACCTTTAATAGACAACAAGTGGAGGGCCTGCCTGGCTATGACTCCAGTCAGGAGGCCGTGATGCCAGGTAAGGTTTTTTTTTCCTATCTGATGTGTAGCATGTGTGGGGGAGGGGGGAAAGGAATATGTGGCAAGTGTGTGGATCCTCCAACCTGTGAATGTTTTGTGTCATCCACAGATGTGCAGGAGGGTGCAGGGCCATCTGGCCTGACTGCACCATCCCCGGGACACCAGCCTGATGAGGACCCCCAGACAAGGCCGGAGTCCTCGGAGGAGTTTGAGGAGGATGTCATGGCAGCCAGTGGATTGTTGTTTTTGGAGGAGTCTTCCCCTCTGGCTGGCAGCAGCCAGCCCTCCATAAGGGGTAGCCCCTCCCACTTCGCCCCCAACAGGGCTCCTTTCCCAAGGGCCTCCCCTTCTCCCCTGCCACAAGCATCAGCTGGGGGCAGGAAGTCGTCCCAGAAGACCAGGGGGTGGCCGAGGTTCTGCCCGCCAATCTCAGAAGGGACCAGGCCCTTCAGACCCATCTGGGCTTGTGCTAATCCAATTTGATGAGGATGTGATGTGTCTGTGCTAGGGACCACAGTGGTCAATGCATGCATTCTCATTGTGCCATGATTAATGTGTGTGTTTAACGTGCAAAGATGCCTAATGTGAGCTGTCTTCTGGCTGCTCTTCCCTCAGAAGACGGGGTAGTCTCGGTTAGGGGGGGGATTGTCTGGTTCAGGGGTCAGGTCATCACGTATGTCAATCTGCAGGCCCTTTCTCACTGCGAAGTTGTACAGCCTGCAACATGCACCAATGATCTGGCACACGAAGTTTGGGGAATACAACAGGGTCCCCCCAGACTTATCCAGGCATCGGAAACGTGACTTCAGGAGGCCGAAGGTGCGCTCCACCACTGCAGGTGTTTGGGCGTGGGCTTCATTTTATCTTTCCTCTCCTGGGGTTTGGGGGTTCCGGATAGGAGTCATGAGATGGGGTCCCAGTGCATATGCAGAGTCACCTGTAAGGGAAAAGACAGGAGGATGTTAGTCATGCATGTGACCCTTGTGATGTGTGCATCATGGGGGGGGGGGACAGTCATGCCTGCCACCCATGTCACTCACCAACCAGCCAGGTGTCCCCATACATGTTCTATTCGAATTCCATTGGGATGGGGCTCTGATTGTATATGTAGCTGTCATGGCTGGATCCGGGGTGTTTGGCACGGACGTGCCATATGAGGCCTTGGGCATCAACTATCACCTGTACGTTGATGGAATGCCAATGCTTCCGATTGCGGTATATGTGCTCTGTCTCATGGGGGGGCTGGAGTGCCACATGTGTGCAATCAATGGCCCCCACGGTGCGTGGGAATCTGGCAATTCTGTAGAAATGCGTCTGAGGATTGCAGGGATAACCTGGTGCACACATCTGCTCATGGAGGACTGTGACATCCCAGCCACCACTCCACTTGTTCTTTGAAAAGAGCCACTGGCAAGAAAATGGAGTGTTGCCAGGACCTTGACCAGTGGCTGCACTGCACGTGAGCGGTGTGTTATGCTGGTGATGTGATCCTGCAGGGTTATGGTTAATTCCATGATGGCAGCAAGGGTGAATCTGAAGATGCGATACACCTCAGAATCACTCATGCCAAAGAGGTCTATGCGTGTGCGGTACGCACCTCCTTCTTTGCTCCTCTAAAGTCAGTAGTATAGCTATGAGCATGGATGCCCCTGGCATGTTGGCATAAAGTTTGTTGTCCAGCAAGTGTGACTGCTCAGCTCCTCACTAACAGTGTTGCTTTAGCTGACATGTAGACGGATTGTCTAATTTTATTCCACCTTTTATATGGTCTAATTTTAGACAGGACGTGCAGCTGTTGCGCACAGCGCATAGCCTGCGCTGCACCAACGTTCTTTTGTGGATCCCCGTAACTCCCTCATTTGCATATTTGAATAGCAAATCAATGGCGTGTCTAGCGCAGTTTTGCGCGGACGGATACGCCGGTCTATCGAAATTACGCCGGTCCAAAAAAAGTAGATTTCTTGCGTATCTCGTTTTGGGGATGCGGCGCATCGAAACGCATGCGCAAATTTAGGCTTACGCCGTGCATCTTGTGTAACGCCGGCGTAATGGCTCTGTGAATCTGGCCCAATATTTTTACAGGAGACTCACTTTAAGACAGACAAATGCCCGACCTTTGCGGACAATTTTTTTTTACCATATTGTCCATACTTCTAAACTAGAGTCCAAATCCAAAGGCGTGTCTATACTAATATATACTAATATCTAAACATTGCCTCTTCCAGATTGTCGATACTAAAATTGATAGAATAAACCTGTAACCCTGGCCAACATATATGCCCAACAGACTTCACATCCCATTCTTTGAAAATACTATTCAAGCCCTGAAATCTTACACCGCTGGCTCACTGATACTGGGAAGTGACTTTAACATTGCCCTCAATCCCCTTTTGGACACCTCTTCTGGCTCTTCCAAAACCTTGTTTAGAACTCTGATGCCCCTTAAACACGATCACTTTATGTGATGAAAAAAAACGAAGTTTTCAGTGAAAAAAAAAACAACGTTTTTGAAACTTCACTTTTCAAAGACGATGTTGCATACACACCATTGTTTTTTCACAAAAAGCGAGGTTACGTTCACCACTCTTTTCCATTGAAAACGTCATTTTTTTTCATCACATAAAGTGATCGTGTGTACGCGGCATGAGTGTTATTAAAAACTTGCTGCAGGACTTTTCTGTACACGACACTTGGCGTGTACTACACCCCTCCTCTAAAGACTTTACTTTTTATTCTCCCCCTTACGATACCTACTCTAGAATAGATTATTATTTTTTGTCCCAAAGTGATCTAAATATTGTTCAGGACGCCACGGTGGAGCCCATGCTCATATCAGATCATAACCCAATTACTTTATGTTTAACCTTTAAAGATAAACCCGTTCTTCCTAGAAATTGGAGACTTGATGATTCTCTCCTTGGCTATGCTGATAATCTGCAAAGGTTGGATTCACAAATCTCAGATTTCTTTGTGTATAATACAACTGCCGATGTACATCCCATGCTTGTCTGGCTCGCACACAAATGTGTCATCAGAGGTGAGCTGATCTCGTTAAGTGCGAAAAGGAACAAAATTAATCAGGCCCACATAAATAACCTGACTGATAAAATCAATAGCCTTGAACTTTTACACAAACGCACATTGGCATTGAATACTCTTGAAGAGCTTTCGAGACTCAGAATGGAACTGACCGACGTTTTGGATAAAAAGGTCAGACCTCTCTCGGAAATTCTTCTACGAGTATGGAAATAAAACGGGAAAGTTATTAGCCAACGCCTTGCATTCGAAATCTAAAAAATATGAGAATATTAATGCCATAACTGACCCAAAAGGTAATAAATTTACTTCTACCAAGGATATTGCAGATCAATTCTGAATTTTTTATTCTAAACTCTATAATTTGCCACCTGAGTCCCGCCCTAAGAATTCACCTTTGAGAAAAGATCTGATATCTGAATTTTTACAAAGTTATAGCCCTAATGCCTTATCTGTGGATGTAGCGAAAGATCTAGATAGACCTCTGGGATCTGAAGAAGCTTTTACTGCTCTTGGCCAACTTAAAACCAGAAAAAGCCCTGGTCCGGGTGGTTTCTCTGTTAACTATTACAGATCTTTTAAAGACGTTTTGATCCCCACTTCATTGATGCATTTAACTCCAACCCCTTCCCATCCCCACTTCCCAATGATCTCTTAGAAGCTCATATTGTTATGATTCCCAAACCTAATAAAGACAAAACTCTTGTATCTAACTACAGACCCATTTCTCTTCTAAACGTTGATATTAAATTGTACGCTAAAATTATCGCGAACCGCCTGTTTCCATTAATTCCTCAAATTATCTCCCTCGACCAAACGGGTTTCACGCCGGGTAGAGAAACTAAAGACAACACCATAAAAGCTCTGCATATTCAACATTGGCTTATTAAATCCAAATCCCCGGTTTTTTTTTGTCCCTCGACGCGGAGAAGGCCTTTGACAGGATCGCTTGGGACTATATGTTGGAGGCTCTAAAATCTTTGGGCATACAAAGTCGAATGTTAGGTTTTGTGAAAAATAAATGTAGCGCCACAAAAAACTAATCTACGTATGAGGTGGAATGTGAATTGGGGAGAGGACCACAGATCTTGTGTATTCTCTTCCCAAAAGTGCAGAAAATAAATAAATTACACTCAAGTAACCAATGTGTATAAAAGTGAAAACAAAGATATGAACCTATATGTTCACAATGAATATAAATAGGATATAAACCTTATCGTGAAAATAGAAGGTGGATACAATGGTGAATAGTGATCATAATCTTCTATAAAACATATGTGAATAGATCTACCACTGTGTTGGTAGGTACCCAATATGATGTGACGAGGAAGCCACAAAACTAGGCTAATAAACAAGTGATTACACTCAAGGTGATCTTAAAAACACCTATAACGTGTCTGGCCAAACCCCGTTGTACAGGTATTAAAGTGAGCACAAAATAACTAATGTAGGATTTAAGTACACCAATAAGAACCTATGTGCACTGACAACGCGCATCTAGTGCGCCTCGGCCTGATCAAAGCAAAGTCACAAAAAATGAATCAAATGTTAATAGATGTGAGTCCATCCGCCCTGAAGGTGGAATGAATCGATTAAACCTTCCCAGTAAGTTTGAATAAACTGGTGCACTTCAGGAAGTAGTAAATATGAGTCCATCGGCCTTGAAGGTAGTATGAATCAAATGACATCTCCCAGTAAGTTAAACTGGTACACTTCAGGAAACACAATCCAATGACATGGAAATGAGGATTATATCAAGGTACTCTTACCAGATCCGATGGACCCGTGACTCAACGTACGGTGGAGGGTCTAAAGAGCTTGAACAGGCCGATGGCCCTGTTTGGTTATCCTCAGTATGATGTCATCAAGGAGGTCATCCAAAGCTCCAAAAGGTGTCCAGTGGCTGTAGATTGTGCTCACGGCCAGAAGTGCAGGGGAATGGGCAAAAGTGAACTGTGATGTTGCCGATCGCTCAGTCACAGCAACAAAAAAAGAAAAAAAGGGAGAAGAAACTGTGTTCCCACACAGTTTCTTCTCCCTTTTTTTCTTTTTTTGTTGCATCACAGTTCACTTTTGCCCATTACCCTGCACTTCTGGCCGTGACCTCCTTGATGACATCATACTGAGGATAACCAAACAGGGCCATCGGCCTGTTCAAGCTCTTTAGACCCTCCACCGTACGGTGAGTCACGGGTCCATCGGATCTGGTAAGAGTACCTTGATATAATTCTCATTTCCATGTCATTGGATTGTGTTTCCTGAAGTGTACCAGTTTAACTTACTGGGAGATGTGATTTGATTCATACGGATGGACTCACATCTATTAACATTTCCTGAAGTGCACCAGTTTATTCAAACTTACTGGGAAGGTTTAATCGATTCATTCCACCTTCAGTACTGGGGTGGACTCACATCTATTAACATTTGTTCATTTTTTGTGACTTTGCTTATTAACATTTGATCAGCCGAGGCGCACTAGATGCGCGTTGTCAGTGCACTTATTGGTGTACAAATCCTACATTAGTTATTTTGTTTGCTTTGACTTTAATACCTGTCAGGGGGTTTGGTCAGACACCGAGGTGTTTTTACTAGATCACCTTGCAGTTTATTAGCACTTATTGTTTTGTGGCTAAATCCTACATTAGTTATTTTGTCACTTTAATACATATTGGGTACCTACAACACAGGGGGGTTTTATAGAAGATTATGATCAGGGTGTTTTTAAGATCCATTGAGTGTAATCCACCTTCTACTGTTTATTAGCCTATTTATATTCATTGTTTTGTGGCTATAGGTTCATATCTTTGTTTTCACATCATATTTCAGGTACCTTTTATACACAGACTGGGAGTTTTGTAATTTATTTATTTTCAGGCTGGGATACACAAGATCTGTGGTCCTTATGTTTTATAGAAGATTATGATCTCATTTGTCACATTCCACCTCATACGTGGATTAGTTATTTGTGGCCATTTATTTTTCCACCTTTTTGCAATTTTCTTTGTTGTGTTGGCTGCCAACGATTTCGGGTTTTGCCAATATTTAAACAAACACATTTTCATTGAATGAGGTTTTATCAACCTATATTCATCCCCCTAGAATCAAAATAAATGGTGACACTTCTCCGTGTCGATACATATGGCACTTACCTTGACATACTTATACTAGATTATATTTTTATTTTCTGCCACTTCTTACGGAGAGAATACTGCAGGGAAAATGTGGATATTAAAGGTATTGTTATTGATTAGTTATTTGTGCAATACCATTTATTTTTCATATAAATTGGCACTTTTTTCAATTGCTTCTTTGTTGTGTTGGCTGCTGATGACTATATACATCGGGTTTTGCGCAATATTTAAACAAACACATTTTCTAGGTTAGGTTTTATCAAGTGATCCTTTTATATTCCTCACCCCCACGGCTAATTACAAAATAAATGGTGACCAACCTGTCTGAAAAGATTTTTCCCTGTTTAACCGTGTCGAACGGCACTCGGGTTTGCCTCCGTGTCGCCATATTCAATACTTATATACTAGAGCCATCAAAATGTGGATATTAAAGGTATTGTTATTGACAATACAACATATAAATTGGCCTTCGCTGACGTTATTCTACCAACCCAATGTGATCAATTTCCAACCTACTAAAAGTTTTTTTTCCTTAAGGACCTCCGCGCCATTATACACAGTGGACATTTCGGGCAGCGTAAATTTACGTCCTCGAGTAGCGGGTCGGGGGTCCGCGGGACTCCGCGGCGTGCGGAGGTCCCAGTGTCTCCCGAGATAACCCCGCCGGGAGCGATCCGCGGAGCGGGCGGATGTCGGTGTTTGCCCGCCCCCCCGCGATCGCTCCCAGATAGAGCCCCCTGCGCTCTCCCGCCCTGTCACTTCCTCCTCCTGTGTTTACACAGGAGAGGGGGAAGTGATGTAATCTCTCATCACAGCGGTATTTCCAACCGCTGCGATGTTGAGGAGGAACACCTCACAGTAAGTCTGCCTCCAACATTACACTGACACACACACACATAGGCATACTTAACCCCTCTATTAAAATCCTGCCCCCCCCCACCCCCCCCTGTCACAGTGTCACTGAATGCAGTGATCTAATCACTGCATTTAGTGTCAGTGTGACAGGCAGTGTAAAATCAGTTAGTGTTAGGTTCAGGATAGCCCCCCCCCCCCCCCTAATAAGGAATTTTTTAACCCCCTGATCACCGCCCTAGTTAACCCTTTCACTCCCTATTGCCAGCGTCACTAAGTGTATTAGTGTCGCTGTTCCCGCTAGGTAGCTATTTTTTTTTATTGCGATTTTTTTTTTTTTACTAAAGACATGTGGCTAAATAAATTTTGGTCTAAATGTTTGACTAAAATTTAGTTTATTTGATTTTTTTTTAACAAAAAGTAAAAAATAGTGTTTTTTTTTTCAATAATGTCGCTCTATTTTTGTATATAGCGCAAAAAATGAAGATCGCAGAGGTGATCAAATACCACCAAAAGAAAGCTCTATTTGTGGGAAGAAAAGGACGCAAATTTTGTTTGGGAGCCACGTCGCACGACCGCGCAATTGTCTGTTAAAGCGACGCAGTGCCGAATCGCAAAAACACCTTGGGTCATTTACCAGCGTATTGGTAAGGGGTCTTAAGTGGTTAAGACCATTTCAAATTTTAAAATAAACTTCTCTAAATCTAAGGCTCTGAATATTTTCTTACCCAATGATATAGTAGACCAATGCAAACTTAATTTCTTATTGCAACATGACTTATTTGGGACTCTATTTGTCATCAAACATGATGATGCTTTACGCAAATAATTTCATTCCCTTGTTAACACGCGATCAAGATAGATTTGCTTGAATGGAATAAAGGTTTCTTTTTAAACAATAGATTTTTATTAAGGTTTTGTTTTTAACAGAACAATGTAGAATAATGCAATACATTGTGGATCAAAGCAATATAAGTCAATGTAGATCAAAGCAATATAAGACAATGTAGTCAGAGTGCAACATCAAGCATAACATCAGAACAAGTCTTGACTTAAGATACAAATAAGAGTAAGAACAAGCACAAGTATTATGGTCAAACACCATCTCGACCATTCAACAATGAAGTAACTGCCAGACTATTGACTGTATCAGGATTCCATTCCCGAAGGCAGCTGCTCCCATCTTTGATGTAGCGATCCCTGAACAAAGGGTAGGACACCTATGAATGATTGGCTCCCGGGAGACTTCAACATCTGGGCCAATTCCCCGCAAGACACCCTTCTGGCTCTTCCAAAACCTTGACTGACGCCTGCATCGACCACCTACGGAAGGATTAGGGCTTCAGCAAAGTATGTCCCACACATGCTTTTTTCACAAAAAGGTGCCATACGCTCCTGCTGTATCCTCTTTGATAAGCTTATCCCTGAGTGCTAGCACTTTCTCATATGTACAGTGTAATTGTGTAGTCTGTATGACAGCACCCTATAGTGGGGGGCACTGGATTTTTCCAATTCCCCCCCTTAACAGTCTAAATAGGACATTATTATTTTTTGTCAAATTGATCCAGTGACAACACACTGGACCAGATGATCAGAAGAAGGCTCCACTCGGAACTCTTAAAGACCACGTTTGAGGGGAAAAAATAAACACAATTCAGTTCACGCGGAAGGGAGGCCATAAACACAGCACTATTAAGTAATGTTCCTCGGTGCGCCGACAATCTCTCCAGCACCGATCGGAAAAATCTCCGTGTTGTATTAAATTTGGACAACCTGTCAGCTGGGTTAAGTACCATCTCTGCATAATTTTGGTGGACAGTTCCCAGAGGGTTAGAACAGAACAGCTAGTAACTTTAAATGTGGCCGTGCAGGCTCTTGGCCCATTGTTGGGTGATCTGAAGGACTACCTAATTCCAGTTCCCATTTGAGCAAGGGCAGGTGATTTTGAAAATATGGATCTTCTGTTGGAGAGCCATTATAGAAAAGTGATGTACCTTTTTGGGAGGGTGTGGGGTGTGTAAGAAAGGACTCAAGCTGAGCCGAGGTATGTGACGTTCAGACCAGTGGGGAGAAGCGGACAGGAAGTGTCGAGTTCTAACTTGGATAAAGGTAGATTTTGTCCGAGTTGGGGAGGTTATCGGAATTGCCTGTTGCATTAAATGGGGAAAGATTTGTTCCTACCATTAGTGTAACTGAGATCATTTACACAACAGTAACCCTTTTTCACGCCAATGTTAGGTGAGTTCATGCTAATCTCTATTCAGACCACTAAGAATGTCATCGGCTCTTGCGTGATATCGCCAAATATGTATCAAATTTGTTCCATGCACGGAATCGTGGCAGACATTGGCACCTCCTGGGGGGGGGACGGAAGAGGGGAGCTTTAGTCTTGGAGGTGGTAGAGAGCAATCCAGGAGGCTAGTGATGCCCTCCCAGTTAGGGAAGAGAGCGGACTTCCAACCTTCCCCACGGAGTGTGTGGTTCAGGTAGAAACCATTCTCTGGATCCTGGGTAAGGATCCGTAGACAGGTAGTAACTGGTGGAAGTCCACATAACCTGTGCCTCCTGCCTTACGATTTTTAATGAGGGTGGAGTGCGCGCTTCTGGCTTTTTTCCCCTGCCATATGTAGGAGAAAGCCATATTGGTACAGAGCTGTCTAGATACACAGACCCACTTCTGGGGTAAATGGAACATTTTGAAGGCCGTCTAGGACGGCCCGTCCAGAATAATTCTTGAGATGCTAACCTGTGTAGATCAGTTTCGAAGTTTAGTACGAAAGGGGATATAATTGGTAGTGGAATAATTGGCGCAGCCTAGATTTTGATACAGTTGGATGCCAAGGTAGGTGATGGTATTGATCCGGCCATGGCTAAAATACGGGTAAAGTTGTTGGAGTAAGAGACTAGTGGTGGGGTTAATTCCTAGGTTTAAAATATGGCAAATTAGCTTCGTTGACTTTGTAGTAGGATTCACTTTACTGAACAGGTTAGCGCCTCTTGGACCGCAGGGAGTGATGAGGATGGGTCAGATAGCATGAGGATGACTCATCCGTCAAAAAGCTGATTTTTTGTTATTCAACATTATGCCAGATATGTGCGTCCTCTTTTCGAATGGATCATGTGCAGCAGCCAAAAACTGCTATATCAGGTTGAATATCAGGGGACGACAGGGGGCAACCCTGTACTTGTCCGCATTTGCAATAGTGAAGGGGGAAGGATCACCACCTCAACCTAGAGACATGCCTTATTGCTCTTTGTGGCCTGTGATAAATTTAGTGAGGACTGGATGACAAAGAGTTATCTCCAATGTACTCTGTCGAACGCTTTTTCGGCGCTAGGGACAGAGTACAGAGGGGGTTCTTCAGATGTTTCACGCCAAGCGTTGAGGAATCTATCTACAACAACCTGGATCCCCCCGCCCATTCTGGGCAAAAATCATCGATGCCTAGCGCTTCCTTTTGTAAAGCCTGATTGGTCCGTGTGGAAAAGTCTTGGGGAGGATGTCGTTCATCTTTGACTCCGACATTTTGGCAATAGTTTGGTGTCTAATTGAGGAGGGAGATTGGACGCACAAATTTTGGGGCAGTAGTCTTTGCCTGGTTTAGCGGAGAGTAACTACCGTCGCAGATCATGCTGGGGGGAAAGACGAGGATGTCCTACTACGATTAAGACTCACGAGGGTAGGGATTAGGACATTCTTACCTTATTATTCCCCTAAGAATGACATAGCGGTCCTGTGATTTGGCATTGGGTAGGATTGCTATTGTGTTTAAACTCCAGTTCTGGACTATGCAAGGGTGCCCTTTAAGCGATGCAAGTCGGGACTCCCCAAGTACCAAATCGAGGGAAGATTAAGTCGTTCAGGAAATACGGCTGCCATTTCTTGTGACTGGGAAAAAACCCTGGGGGTCGTATTTTCATCATTCTTTATTATACAGGTCACATAGTAAGTGCCAAAAGCATTCACTGAGATATCATGGGGTTTCATAAATTTTTCTTTGGCTACCAGTTGGGAAAGATGAAGAATCACCTTTATTTAAGCTGTGACTCGAATTTTCAATGTCTAAGGCAGCCTACCTGATGTATCCATGGTAGAATGCGTGGCCCTAACATTATCTATGCCTGTTCAAATGAATTTAAAATTCACAATCCCAATCGTATTCTACGATCGTGGCGGAGGGATCAAAATTTGCGGCTTCAGATACCGAAAGCCAGGGTAGGGTCTTATTTTGGGATTCAGCGAGTCTAATCAGGAGTTGACATTTTTCGGTTCTAGACGTTCGCTCTAGTCCAAGTTGTATAAATACCCTCTAGACTACCGCTTTGGGGCAACGCCCACACCAGCCAGCATTCGGGTCAGCCACTGGAGGAGAACTACTTAGTCTTCAGGAGAAAGATTCTCAAGACTTATGATCACTATTCACCATTGTATCCACCTTCTATTAGGGAGTTGTTAGCCCTCCACGATAAGGTTGTCGGGGAGATCTGAACCTATTTATATTCATTGTGAACATATAGGTTCATATCTTTGTTTTCACTTTTATACACATTGGTTACTTGAGTGTAATTTATTTATTTTCTGCACTTTTGGGAAGAGAAAGGTACACAAGATCTGTGGTCCTCTCCCCAATTCACATTCCACCTCATACGTGGATTAGTTATTTGTGGCGCTACATTTATTTGCAGTGGAGTCACATCAACTTTTTGCAATTAAAGTCTCCGCACAGTAGGAGATGTTGTGTTGGCTGCCTATATACACAAGATTTCGGAAAGGATTTTGCGCAATATTTAAACAAACACATTTTCTAGAATGTTAGGTTTTATCAACCTTTTATATTCATCCCCCACGGCTAGAATCAAAATAAATGACCCTCTGTGACCTGTCGGAGGCCTGAAAAGAGATCTCCGTGTCGAACGGCACAACACTCGTCAGGGTTGCCCTCTGTCGCCCTTGATATTCATACTTATACTAGAGCCATTCTTACGTAGACTGCGGGAAAATGTGGATATTAAAGGTATTGTTAGCAGGTTCTCCTGACAATACAACATATAAATTGGCAGCCTTCGCTGATGACATCTTGTTATTCCTTTCGCGTTCACCAGTATGGAGAACCATATTGTCAATAGGGGATTACAATTCCCGAATAGAGACCTACTAAAAGATTTTTTCCCTGTTGAGATGGCTGAGGTTCCTGTGCGAGAGTGCCAGGATGGAATTAGGTGAGGACCTCAAAACGCACGCACATATACGGCCACAGAATGGCACAGATGGGCACAAGGGCGTAAATTTACGTCAAAGAAATCGCCCAGTAGCGGGAGAAATCGGTCAGCAAAAAAAAAAAAAAAAAAAACAAGTCCGATCGGGACCCCCTCCGCGGCGTGCGGAGGTCCCCGTGTCTCGGGAGCGATCCGGGACGAGCATTTGGCGGATGTCGGTGTTTGCCCGCCCCCCCCCGCGATCGCTCCCAGCCAATCCCTGCGCTCTCCCGCCCTGTCACTTCCTCCGGGGGCTCCTGTGTTTACACAGGAAGGGGGAAGTGATGTAATCTCTCATTGGGTTTACAGCGGTATTTTTGGCCAACCGCTGCGATGAGCCCCAGGAAGAAGTAGCTTTGTTCCCCCTCACAGTAAGTGTGCACCAACATTAGTTACAGGATGGTGGCTGACACACACACACATTTGTAGGCATACTTAACACCTTGCGATCTGCCCCCTCACCCCCCCTGTCACAGTGTCACTGAATGCAGTGATCAGCGTAATCACTGCATTTAGTGTCAGTGTGGACAGGCAGTGTAGTGCTCTGGCTTTGGAAAGAATCAGTTAGTGTTAGGTTCAGGATAGCCCCCCCACCCCCCCTAATAAAGTTTTAACCCCCTGATCACCGCCCTAGTTAACCCTTTCACTCCCTATTGCCAGCGTCACTAAGCGATCATTTTTCTGATCGCTGTATTAGTGTTGCTGTTCCCGCTAGGTAGCTATTTTTTTTTATTGCGATTTTTTTTTTTTACTAAAGACATGTGGCTAAATAAATTTTGGTCTAAATGTTTGACTAAAATTTAGTTTATTTGATTTTTTTTTTAACAAAAAGTCAAAAATAGTGTTTTTTTTTCAATAATGTCGCTCTATTTTTGTATATAGCGCAAAAAATGAAAATCGCAGAGGTGATCAAATACCACCAAAAGAAAGCTCTATTTGTGGGAAGAAAAGGACGCAAATTTTGTTTGGGAGCCACGTCGCACGACCGCGCAATTGTCTGTTAAAGCGACGCAGTGCCGAATTGCAAAAACACCTTGGGTCATTTACCAGCGTATTGGTCCGGGTCTTAAGTGGTTAAGACCATTTCAAATTTTAAAATAAACTTCTCTAAATCTAAGGCTCTGAATATTTCCTTACCCAATGATATAGTAGACCAATGCAAACTTAATTTTCCATTTACCTGGGAGAATGAATCTATACCTTATTTGGGAATCCATTTGTCATCAAACATGATGATCTTTACGCAAATAATTTCATTCCCTTGTTAAACGCGATCAAGATAGATTTGCTTGAATGGAATAAAGGTTTCTTCTTCGTGGTTTGGGACAGCCAACATTATCAAAATATGTATCTTGCCTAGAGTTCTATACCTCTTTCAGACTATTCCTATTAAAATCCCTAACACATTTTTCAAAACTTTGAAACAAATTTGCCTGAAATTTCAATGGAATTATAGACAACCCCGAATTAAATGGGACAAGATTGTTGTCCCGAAATCCTTAGGTGGGATTGGGCTGCCGGATATATAAAATTATTATTGGGCTTGTCATCTGTCTAGGATTATCAATTGGCACTTACACAGGAGCTCTAAAGATTGGATTCGCTTAGAAGAATCTTTATTCTCTACATCGATCCCTTTAAAAAACCTTCCATGGATCGACCCTAGGAAGATTGCGCAATCTGCTAACACTCATCCCATTACAGGGACTTCCCTCAAAATCTTCAGATCCCTGTGTAATAGTCTGAAAATCTCTACCATATATGGACCTGTTACCCCGATAGCCTTTAACCCCGAAGTATCCCGGAGTCCTTATATTATCACTTCCTCTGACTTTACTTCCGAAGTGGCTTGCAGGGCTGAACTTTTCTTTGAACGTGGTAATCTTATTTCCTTTGAACGTTTTTCCGCTAAATTCCCGAACCTTATTGTTTCTTCACGTAACTTTGAATTGATCACTTGTTTTTTGAATAAATTTGGGCAATGAGGGCATTTAATATCCCTCATGTATAGTGTTTTGAGTTCGACAGTGGACCCACAATTGGACGATACTAATAGGAAATGGGAAACAGATTTAAAAATTTCAATTTCTAACGACCAATGGAATTCGGTCTTTCACCGCCTACACAAAGGTTCATTAAACAACCTGATCCAGGAGAATAGTTACAAGATATATTCAAGGTGGTATAGAACCCCTTATATTATCAATAAATACAGTTCAAACATTTCCCCTTTGTGTTGGCGGTGTAGACTAGTGAATGGTACTCTTTTCCATATATGGTGGGAGTGCTCGGTTATCGCAGCCTTCTGGAAATCCGTCCATGATCTTATAGTATCTATCACCACTTACACCCCAGACTTTACAGCTGAACAATACCTATTATACCTCTGGTCGCTGCCCAATTCGGTTTATAAAAACTCTATTGTCATTCATCTTATCAATGCGGCCAGGTTGTGTATCCCTGTTCAGTGGTCACATGCTTCCCCCCCCTAAAATTTCTGACTGGATACGCAAAGTTGACCATATCGCATATATGTAAGACTTGATATCCCATTCTAAAGACTCTTCTAGGACCTTCCGAGATAAATGGGCATGTTGGTCTCGCTTCACAGAGTCTGCAGAATACCATACTTTAATGTGCTCTTAGAGGAATCCTGAATCTGATATAATACTTCGGTTACTCTTCTCTCTAATTTTATATCGTTTTGTTTTAAATTAATTCTACAGAGGTGGTGCTCTCAATCCTTCCTTGCCTTTACCTTTCCTTGTTTTTTCCCTTTCCCCCCTTGAGTGATTTATTGTGTACTATATGTCGTTATAGTGCAGGGATCCTCAAACTACGGCCCTCCAGCTGTGGTGGAACTACACATCCCATGAGGCATTGTAAAACTCTGACATTCACAGACATGACTAGGCATGATGGGAATTGTAGTTCCTGAACAACTGGAGGGCCATAGTTTGAAGACCCATGTTATAGTGTAACCATGGATCACTGATTTGATGTTATGAGCTTCACGATGTGTTTTTTTTTCCCTGTTTCCTTGTAATGCATTGTTATTTTGCTCAATTTACTGTGTACATTGTGATATTGCTATCCTGTCTGTACCTATTTATCTTATAACCCAATAAACATAATTGTAAAAAAAAAAAAATTTAAAAATATTGTTTTTTTTTTCAAAAATGTCGCTCTATTTTTGTATATAGCGCATAAAATAAAAATGGCAGAGGTGATCAAATATCATCAAAAGAAAGCTCTATTTGTGGGAAGAAAGGGATGCAAATTTTGTTTGGGAGCCACGGCGCACGACTACGCAATTGTCTGTTAAAGCGACGCAGTGCCGAATTGTAAAAAAGCCTCTGGGCTTTTAGCAGCATATTGGTCCGGTCCTTAAGTGGTTAAAGCAACAGACCGGAATGGGTTCGTTCCCACACACAGTTGCCACCATCCTCAATGGATAGGATCAGTACCTAAAGGGCAGTATATGCGACTCAAACGCAACTGTGATACAGAGGAAGATTTTACAGTGCAAGCCAATCACCTCACAGGTGAATTCTTGGAAAAAGGGTATTCGGCAGAGACATTGAATAAAGTACGTTCACAGGTGGCTGTGATGGACAGACAGTCTCTGCTGATTGCCAAACCAAAAAAGGAGTTTACCGGTGAGGTAGCGTTTATTTCTGGTTTCCATAGACAGTATAGACAGGTTGAAACAATCTTCAAGCGACATTGGCCTATCCTTATGAAAGATAAAGATCTCAAAACGTCCATCTCTAGTATGCCCAAATTCATTTATAGGAGAGCCCCGGGGCTTAGAAATAGAATAGCCCGCAATGTACCGGACCCGCCAAGGAAACCCATGACTTTTTTGGACGGGTCGGGGTTCCATCATTGCTCCCGTTGCAAGGCATGTAGAACCACTCGAAAATCAGGTGACCGCAAACAAATCGCACAGTTCAAATCCAATGTGACAGGGGAGGTTTTTCAAATTAAGCCCCTTATCACATGTGGATCTGATCATGTCACCTACGTGTTGGAGTGCCCATGTTCACTCCAATACGTGGGGAGAACCACACGCCAACTCAAAATTTGAATTAATGAACACTTAGCAAATATCAAATGGGCCGGCGTATCCCCACGTAATTCAAATTGGGCAGGTAGGGGGCGTGTTGTATTTAATTTAACCCTGACCCCACGTAAATGACGCGCCAAACGAACTGCGCATGCGCCGGCCGTGAACGTATCCCAGTTCACATGCTCCAAATCACGACGCAAATAGTCATTGAAAACTATGTGAACGTAACTTACGCCCAGCCCTATTCTGAATCGACTTACGCAAACGACGCAAACGACGTACAATACGACGCTGTCCCGACGTCCATACCTAACATTGCCTGCGCCTCATATAGCAGGTGTAGCTTTACGCCGGGCGTAAGCCTAACGTAAACGACGCAAATAGATACGCCGGCCACAACTATGTTTGTGAATCGGCGTTTCTAGCTCATTTGCATATTCGACGCGTAAATCGACGGAAGCGACATCTAGCGGCCAGCGTAAATATGCAACTAAGATACGACGGCGTAAGAGACTTACGCCGCTCGTATCTTAGCACAATTCCGGCGTATCTTGTTTTCTGAATACAGAAAAAAGATACGCCGGCGAATTTGAGAATTTACGCGGCGTATCAACAGATACGCCGCGTAAATTGTTTCTGAATCTGGCCCATAATGTTTATTTTAAATGTATTTTATAATTTTAGGTTTTAATAGGATACACCAAATTATCACCCTCCTCCAGTGGGTGAAGCTGGTAATGGATATGTCGAAGATAGGGTTGTCCCGATACCACTTTTTTAGGACCGAGTACAAGTACCGATACTTTTTTTCAAGTACTCGCCGATACCGAATACCAATACTTTTTTTTAAATGTGTCCCCAAATGCAGCCATGTCCCCCATGAATGCAGCCATGTCCCCCATGAATGCAGCCATGTCCCCCAACAGATGCAGCCATGTCCCCCACAGATGCAGCCATGTCCCCCATATAAGCAGCCATGTCCCCCACTATTGCAGCGATGTCCACCACAGATGCAGCCATGTCCCCCACATATGCAGCCATGTCTCCCCACATATGCAGCCATGTCCCCCACATATGCATGTCCCCCCATATGCAGCCATGTCCCCCACATATGCAGCAATGTCCCTATGTCCCCCCACATATGCAGCCATGTCCCCCACATATGCAGCCATGTCCCCCACATATGCAGCCATGTCCCCCATATATGCAGCCAAGTCCCCCACATATGCAGCCATGTCCCCCCACAAATGCAGCCATGTCGCCCATACCATAGATGCAGATGCCGT
The DNA here is from genome assembly GCA_029574335.1 of Rana kukunoris. Taxonomy (NCBI): domain Eukaryota; kingdom Metazoa; phylum Chordata; class Amphibia; order Anura; family Ranidae; genus Rana; species Rana kukunoris. Next base: position 82,973 of record JAJQKJ010001534.1, read on the forward strand.
CGCCGCCTAGTTAATTAACACGGGGAACATTACAGCTTTCATTTGAATAGCTGTGTGTTCCCCGCCGCGTCGCGTATAGACACTCCCCCTTGTTTGGGCATTTTGATAGACAGATTCTGGGGACGGGTGAGCTGTCTATCAAAGTGCCCGAGCAAGGGGAAGTGTCTATATGTGGCTGGCGGGGAACACACAGCTATTCAAATGGAAGCTGTAATGTTCCCCGTGCTGATTAACTAGGCGGCGGCATTGCGATATGCGGTATGCGGCGGCGTTGCGGTGGTGGCGGGGGGGGGTTAGTATCGGATCTGGCATCGGGGCATTTTCGGGAGTAAAAGTACTCCCGCAAATGCTCAGTATCGGTCCCGATACCGATACTGGTATCGGTATCGGGACAACCCTAGTCGAAGAGTATATTATTTTTGGCTGAGGTATCCAAGTGTTGCTCATCGTCCTTTAAAAAAGTTACAAAAAATTAAATTAGTTAACAGTTACAAATTACTTGTCCGAAAAAGTAATTGAGTTAGTGACTCAGTTACTACATTGGCAAAGTAATTAGTTACTCAGCAACTGACTTTTTTTTGAGGCATGAGGCACGTTACAGGCACAGTGAGGCATGTAAGGCATGTTACAGGCACAGTGAGGCATGTGAGGCATGTTACAGGCACAGTGAGGCATGTTATAGGCACAGTGAGGCATGTTACAGGCACAGCGAGGCACGTTACAGGCACAGTAAGGCATGTGAGGCATGTTACAGGCACAGTGAGGCATGTAACAGGCACAGTGAGGGATGTTACAGGCACAGTGAGGCATGTTACAGGCACAGTGAGGCATGAGGCATGTTACAGGCACAGTGAGGCATGTAAGGCATGTTACAGGCGCAGTGAGGCATGTGAGGCATGTTACAGGCACAGTGAGGCATGTATGATGGCACAGTGAGTCACTGTACCATTATGCATGCCTCACTGTGCCTGTAAAATGCCTCGACAACGATCTTCCTACCCTCTCCTGTTCTCCACATGCCAGACATCGGCGGCCATCCCCCATTATTCAAAATCTGCGCCTCCTCCTCAGGCTGTTCCGTGATAGGCGGAACAGTTATTTTCCCAGCAGAGCCTCTGTTCAGTGTTCCGCCTATCACAGATGTCCTCTCGTCCGAGGCTGAGGATGAGAAGGCATCCGTGATAGGCTGAACATTAAACAGAGGCTCTGCTGGGAAAATTAGTGTTCTGCCTATCACGGACGGTCCGTAACAGTCAGAGGAGGAGGCGCGGCTTTTGGTAATGGACGGCGACGGCTGCTGCTGACACAGGTAAGTAATTGCGGTAACGCCGCCATTGTAATGGGAACGGCGTTTCCGCGAGGGTAATAGTAATCTGGTAGATTACTCGTTACCCTCAAACAGGCTTCCGTTAGGTAACGGCATTTATTTAACCACTTGCTTACTGGGCACATAAACCCCCTTCGTGCCCAGGCGAAATTTAAGCTTGCGGCACTGCGTCGCTTTAACTGACAATTGCGCGGTCGTGCGACATGGCACCCAAACAAAATTGGAGTCCTTTTTTCCCCCACAAATAGAGCTTTCTTTTGGTGGTATTTGATCGCCCGTGCGGTTTTTATTTTTTGCGTTATAAACAAAAAAAGAGCGACAATTTAAAAATAAATATATATTTTTTACTTGTTGCTATAATAAATATCCCATTTTTTTTTAAAAAAAAAAATATATATATTTTTTTCTCAATTAAGGCCGATACATATTCTTCTACGTATTTTTGTGGTTCAAAACCAACTACTCAAGCAAGAGCGTAGAAGGGCAGAAGCCGCCTGGAAAAGAAGCGATTCTGAGGAGAATCTCTCCTTCTACAGTAGCAACGAAAAAATACCACAAAGAAATCTTCAAAGCCAAGAAAAATTATTTTTCCGAGGCTATCAACAGCGCCCTAAATCGCCCATGGGAACTCTTCATGGTCAGTCAGACCATGAATCCGGGCTGTCTTGAAGCCCCCAATTCAGATACCCAAGAATCCTGTAATGAATTATCGGATTTCTTCATTAATAAAATTGAGAGAATTCGGGAAAGCATTCAGCAGAACAGGACCCTCCTCAACCTCCCCTCCCCCCCCGTACAGTCGCTACAACAAACAAAGTTCACTCTGGAACCCATCTCCAGGCCACAGAAAACATCATCAGCGCGTTGCGCAATACACATTGCCTAATGATATTATCCCCACTAAACTGCTGAAGGAATGTGCCGATATCCTGGCACCTCCCATCACGCAGCTTATAAACCAGTCATCTAAGGAAGGCATAGTGCCTTCCCTACTGAAAGAGGGCACAATGTCCATCTTGAAGAAACCCACCCTGGACCCCAAGGACCCAACTCAATAACAATGCTAAATGTTTTCTCCAAGGTAATGGAGAAAGTAGTGGTACAACAGCTGCAACAGCATCTAGTATCCATAATCTACTTGATCCATACCAGTCGGGCTCCGTCCCGGGCACGGGACAGAAACAGCATTGCGGGACGATGTTCTAGAGGCCGCAGACGAAGGAGAATCTTGTCTTCTGGTTCTGCTGGACCTAAGCGCAGCCTTTGACACGGTAGACCACAAACTTTTATTGACTCGGCCTGAGGTAGCCAGAGTCACAGAAGGTATTTACCATGGTTTTCCTCTTTTTTAAAACCGATCACAAACAGTGAAATTGGGACCGTTCACTTCTGGAAAACGCACGGTGTCATGTGGAGTCGGATCACCCCTGGGTGCTCTTCAACATCTATCTTCGCCCACTTTTGAAATCATCACAGATTACACACAGAGCTCCACGTCCCTGCTCTGTCACCGACGATCGTGTGTACCACGGACATCTGCATCGAATCCTCGGTGATGCGTCGGGACTGTTTTTCCCTGCCGCGGGGCACACTGTGGCGCGCGCAGGGAATTACAAGTAAATCACGTCCAAAGACGTGACCCCGGCGCCTCAGGTCCGCGCCGTTGACGTATTCTGTCAATGGCGCGGACCCGAAGTGGTTAAACGCCGTTACTTACAACACTGGAGGTATCCATTAAATATATTTGTGTATCACTATATTCCATTCTTGTATATACATCATGAGAGATTGCATTGCACATCCAGAGGGAAACACGGGTGGCAATGTTTTTTGTTTCCTCTGTGTTGAAGTCCGTGATTGTATCTATACTTTCTATCTATACATCATGAGAGATTATATTGCACTTATAGAGAGAATCAAGGGTGGCAATGTTTTTCGTTTTATCTGTGCCAAACTCTGTGATTCTTTTTATACCTTATTCCTGTTTTTATACCTTATTCCTGCTAGACATCATGAGAGATTGCATTGCACATCTAGAGGAAAACAAGGGTGGCAATGTGTTTTTCTTTTCTTTTATGTTGTACCCTGTAAATATATTTATATAAATGTTTTTAATGTTTTTTACTATTTTAATCAACCATCCAATTGATTAGTATGCCCGTATGAGAATAACAGTGTTAGTTTTTGTAATTAAGCTGAATGGCACTGAGGCTGCTCTTCAATTTGGTCTTCCCCAGTTTTGAACCAATGAGTAGTCATTAGAGACTACATATACCATGATGCTTTGTGACCAGGTACGCCCCCTGAAGACGTTAAGCAACGAAACGTACGTCGGCGGCGGTACCTGGTCACGTGACGTGCTCTCCGACCTGTGGAGCTAGCAGCTGAGAACTTCCACGCCTGCTACGGAGGTAGCAACGGATTGGGACGCCCTCATATTACTAACCGCTTAGTCAGCAGTGACGTGTCTGCAGCCCCAGTGCCAGGAGGCACTTTTAGCCCCAGTAAGAGGCCAGGAGGCACTTTTAAAGGAGGCCACTTTCCGTGTGTTATCTATTTTTTAAATAAAAACAATATTACACTATTGGATTTTTTTCGGTTTTCTTATATTCTATCTATCCTGGTTGGGACGCCGAGAAGGAGGTTAAACGATATTTCCTGTCAGCATGTGTGCAGGAACTATCCTGCCAAAGCTTTATTTGACTATCTTTTTCATTAAAGTAGTCAAATACTTCTGGTAAGCGGAACCATTTGCTTCAGCACATGTTTGGGTGGAAGAAAAATCTCAGTGTGGTGGTGGCATTTTTCACTTAATCAAGAGTACAGCAGCTAAGAAGAGTGGATCACTCATTTCTCTGTCACTTATATTGGGACTTGAACACATTATTGCTCTCACAATAGTATTGTCTAATCAACATTGTCAATCATTGTTTTAGTAGTCATATATTTTTTTATTTGTTATGTGTTTTATTATCTGAGACACATCGCTCACGTGTGTATATCACCTGTAGCACAGCGCCCTCTATACACATTCACAATCATTGCAATCACTATTGCCTTTGAGGAGCAGATTTTTTATAGATCTAGTAATTCAATTTAAAAAAAAATTGTCGCTGATCAACTTCATTCACATTTACTTTTCATCATACCCCTAGACATGCTACAAGTGTGACATATCCAGTGGCTCCTGAGGGGGTAGCGCTACACTACACTTGCAATATGGCAACCTGGAGGCATTCAGTACATCACACTACTTCTTAATATCACACAATATTTTGGTTGTTTTACTTTTTGCTAAATACTAGGAGCAATAGCAGGATGAGGTCCATGGGAAGTAAGAATTTTCTCCTCTATGAAGGGGTGTCTATTGATACTAGGGCTCTTTTCATGATGCCCTTATGAAGGGGTGTCTATTGATACTAGGCATCTCTTCATGATGCCCCTATCAAGGGATGTCTATTGATACTAGGGATCTCTTCATGAAGCCCCTATCAAGTGATGTCTATTGGAATTAGGGATCTATCGATGTCTCCTCTATCAAGGGGTATCTATCGGAAGTAGGGATCCCTCTATGTATAAAGAGGTGTCTATTGGAGGTAGGGATCTCTTCATGCCTAGTCTATCAAGTGGTGTCTATCTGAAGTAGGGATCTCTCTGTGGTGCCTTTATCAAGGGGTGTCTATTGGAAGTAGGGATCTCTCCATGGTGCCTCCATCAAGGAGTATCAGTTTGAAGTAACGATCTTTCCATGGCTCATCTGCAATAAGGAGGTGTCATGTTCAGCTTTCAAGGAACTCCTGTCTAGACCAACTCATCAGAGGTCAGTGGGTTACCCCGTCAGTCAGTTGTTTGATGACAGAGTGGCCACAATTGATGGCATGGCACAGTAGCGACAATTGCTGGCACAGTGGTGACAATTGATGGGCACAGTGGCTGTGTTTGATGGGCACACTGGCTGTGTTTGATGGGCACAGTGGCTGCATTTGATGGCACAGTGGCTGCATTTGATGGCACAGTGGCTGCGTTTGATGGGCACACTGGCTGCGTTTGATGGGCACACTGGCTGTGTTTGATGGCACAGTGGTGAAAATTGATGGGCACAGTGGCGACAATTGATGGGCACAGTGGTGATACAACAATGGGAACAGTGGCAACAATTGATGGGTACAGTGGCGACAATTGATGGGCACAGTGGTGGCAATTGATGGGCACAGTAGCTGTGTTTGATGGGCACAGTGAGGCTGCAATTGATGTTTTTTTTTCTTTGTTTGCACCTCCCAAAAATTTTGAGCACCAGCCGCCACTGATAGAGCCCCTTCCAGCCTGGCAAATGTTGCCTGTGCATCCAAGTGGTAATAACCCCCGGCCATGAAAGGATTAAATAAAAAGAAGAAGCAATTCAAATGTAAATATACCAAATTTTTATTGTGTGTTTATAAAAGTATAATTATGGACCTATACACATTTGTTTCCTTTTCCAACAATAAAACCAAGAGTCCTTTGGTAAAATCAATTGGCCAGAAGTAAGGATCTAATGATCCTCTCGCCCATTCGCTGACACACTTTTGACCAAGAGATTCCAAGCCTGCCCACCACGGCAAGGTAGACTCTTCTAGGGCAGGACCTACACTAACTACACTACACAAAAATAAACCTTATCAAATAAAAAATAAAATGACCTCTTCAAGACGATCGGATACTCCCTGAATCAGCGATATAAGGTGCTGATCCAGAGGAAGGCGAAAACCCTATGAAAGCGTTTGTCTAATTTGCTCCCACAGGGAAAAATTCCTTCCTGACCCCTTTGAAGGTCGATACCCAGCTAACCCCTGACCCCTATCCTTGGCCCCTACCCAAATCCTAACCACAACGTCCAACCATAACATCCTAACCCCTTTCCTGAACCCCCTAAGTCACCCGAGGTGAAAGACTGCAACCACCACACCCCCCCAGGTGATAGGCTGCATCCTTCCCCCAAGGTGACAGGCTGCAACCCGCATCTCCCCCAACATGACAGGCTTCAACCACCACACGTGACTCTAACCTCAAATCAAACTCTCTAACCCCATTTCTAGCCCTGAACCCTAAACCCATCCCTAACCCTGTAACCACTCATCTCTAACCCCTTGAACCCTAACACCCTGAACCCTAACCCCATCCCTAACCACACCCTTAACCCATCCCTAACCCCTTGAACCCCAACCCTAAACCCATCCCTAACCCTGTAACCCCTCATCTTTAACCCCCTGAAACCCTAACCCCTTAACTCTAAACCCATCCCTAACTGTCTAACCCCCTATTCCTAACCCTGAACCCTACTAGGGGTGACCGGTGTCTTCTTCTTCTTCTTCTTCTGAACCTTTTTCCTCAAATACTGGATGGTATTTTGGAAGAAACCCTTCTTCTTCTGCGGAGTTTGGATGGCCTCCACCTTGTGGCCCCTGTTACAAAAAGAAGATATGAGTTTAGACTTTACTATGGTACTTTATCATAGCTGACATTTTTATTAAACTTCACACCTAACGCCTATGTGATGGGCACCAATTGTATGTAGAATCGTAAAGGAATTTCCCTGCCTCTGTCCATTGACTGGGTCACAGGAAGCTTTTTGTGAGGCTAAAACCCATGACCCCAATGGAATAGGCAAGACTGCCAATCACACGGGTTACTCTGGTTGGCACAGGTGCTTTATTTTCTTAGTTTAATTAAAGAGGAGACCTTCACCCGAAAAGAACACTAAAGCTGGGAATACACATATAGAAAGTTCAGTCTGTGTGTACCATTCTCTGCTCAACAGAAGCCGATCGTTAGACTGGATGGAGGGGGAATCCCCACTGTCAGAATACAATAGTGCAGCAGGGGAGATCCCTTCATTCACATTGCTTGTGTCCATGGAGGAATCTGAGTTTTTTTTCTATTCAACCCGCTAGTTGAACAGCAAATAAATCTCAAAGTGTTTACCCAGCTTAAGCATTATCCCCCCCCCCCCCCCAGACCTTTTACACAAAAAAGGTACTCTCTCCCACTTCCTCATTCCACACCTAGGTGACAATGAGGTACCCTCGGCCCGCCCAGATCACATGTAGACTCCTGGGATACACATCACACATCCCAGGGGGCTACAGGTCAAGTCTCCCTGCAAGCCATGATATTGGGCATGCTCAGTAAGGGCACCGGCTGTGAGTGAACAACCAGCTTCCAAATGCAAGATGGCAGTGCGGAAGATCCGAAGTCCCCAAAGAATCAAATTTTGTTTCCTGATACTTACTTTACGAAAAGTTGACGTAGGAGTGGCGTATTTGATGTATTTCTTGGTACAGCAGGAGGTTCTGGGGTCTTCGGTTTCCTGTTAATGAAAACAATAAGGTAAGTACAGAAGTAAAACACAATAATAAATATAGTGATATAATAGTAATGTACTTATGCTCCCGGTACTGCCGTGTCCAGGAACAGACACGTGAAGAGTACCGTATTAAGCATCTTTATAGAATAATAATATACTCACTCGAATTTCTTGCTGTAACTTTCTGCCAGTGATTGGCGGCCAGGGTGAACCCATCGGATTTCAGCGCGTTCTGCAGGCCTAGAAGATAAAAACAATTGGAGGTTATTTCATTGCTCTGCTATGATAACACTAATACATTTTTTTACCCATTTGTTCCTGTGTAATGTGTTTTCAGAATGTTGGTGCCGGTGTCTTGTCGATCTAGTTCCCCTATCGATCTGGTTCTCTGCTTGACTGTGCAGACGAAGCCCATGGAAATCTCTGAACCTCGGGCGCCATCCAGGATCATTCCTTAACACCCCCGTGGATTGGAGGATGTTAAAAAAAAAGAGGCAGGAGGCCGAGTGAGCGAGGACGTGAGGCCGACTGGCCACCTACAGCAAATTCCACGTAGCCCTGGACCTCTTGCTACAGCTGCTCAGGTTCGGTGAATTCCGTTAGCTCGGATTGCGCCTGCGCAGTCAAGACAGGAACCATATCGATAGGAGGAAGCATATCGGCAGATCACTGGCACATATCCTAAGTGACTTTCCAGAGTGCCCAGGGGGGATACACATCACACATCACAGGGGGCTACAGGATCAGTCTCTCTCTGCATGCCATGATATTGCTCATGCTCAGTAGGGGCACCGGCTGTGAGTGAACAACCAGCTTCCAAATGCAACATGGCAGTGCAGAAGATCTGAAGTTCCCAAATAATCAAATTTTGTTTCCTGATACTTACGTTACGACTTTTCGAAGTTGGAAGGGCTGTTTTGTTTCCTTTTTCGGTACAGCAGGAGGTTTTGATGTGCTCCACTTGTCTCTGTTAATGGAAAAAAATTAGGTAAGTACAGAAATAAAACACAATAATATAGTGATATAATAGTAATGTACTTATGCTCTCGGTACTGCCGTGTCCAGGTACAGACACGTGAAGAGTACCGTATTAAGCATCTTTATAGAAGAATAATATTCTCACCCAAAGCACCTGTTGTGTCTTCCCAGTGATTGGCTGGCAGCGGGAAGCCATGTGACATCAGCGCGTTCTGCAGGCCTAAAAGATAAAAACAATTGGAGGTTATTTCATTGCTCTGCTATCATAATACTAATACATTTTTTTACTCATTTGTTCCTGTGTAATGTGTTTTCAGAATGTTGGTGCGGGCACAAATCCTAATGCTGCGTACACACGATCGGAAATTCCCACAAGAAAACCATGGATTTTTTTCCCGATGGAATTCTGGCTCAAACTTGTGTTGCATACACACGGTCTCACAAAATTCCGACCGCCAAGAACGCGGTGATGTACAACACTACGACGAGCCGAGAAAAATGAAGTTCAATGCGAGCATGCGCCTAATTGATTTCGAGCACGCGTGTTTTTTTTGTGCGTCGGAATTGCATACAGACGATCGGAATTTCCAGGCAAAGAACTTTTTTCGTTGGAAAAATTGAGAACCAGCTCTCAAATGTTTGCTGTCGGAAATTCCGACAGAAAAAGTCTGATGGGGCCTACACACGGTTGGAATTTCTGACCAAAAGCTCACATCAAACTTTTCTTGTCGAGAAATTCCGACCGTGTGTCCGGAGTGCCCAGGGGGGATACACATCACACATCCCAGGGGTCTACAGGACCAGTCTCCCTGCAGTCCATGATATTGTGCATGCTCAGTAGGGACACCGGCTGTGAGTGAACAACCAGCTTCCAAATGCAAGATGGCAGTGCAAAAGATCTGAAGTCCCCAAGGAATCGGATTTTGTTTCCTGATACTTACAGTACGACATTTCGAAGTGGGAAGGGCTGCTTTCTTTCCTTTTTCAGTACAGCAGGAGGTTTTGGTGTGCTCCTCTTCTCTCTGTTAATGAAAAAAATAAGGTAAGTACAGAAGTAAAACACAACAATAAATATAGTGATATAATAGTAATGTACTTATGCTCCCGGTACTGCCGTGAAGAGTACCGTATTAAGCATCTTTATAGAAGAATAATATACTCACTCGAAGCACTTGCTGTGTCTTCCCAGTGATTGGCTGTCATCGGTAAACCAAATGACGTTAGCGCGTTCTGCAGGCCTAGAAGATAAAAACAATTGGAGGTTATTTCATTGCTCTGCTATCATAATACTAATACATTTTTGTTACTCATTTGTTCCGGTGTAATGTGTTTTCAGAATGTTGGTGCCGGAACATATCCTAAGTGACTTTCCAGAGTGCCCCGGGGGGCCCCTAAAATTAAGGACATAATAACATACAAATACAAGTCTTCACTAGTACCTCCCAGGTCTCCCCTTGGCTATACCCGAGCCAAAGAGGAGTCTAGGAGTTCCCTCGGCTCTGCACTGCCAGTTGCCGGTATTGACACCTGTGTGCAGGTATTCTAAGCATCAGGAGATGTGGGGGTAGGTGCCCAATCCTAGTAAGTTTTATGCCTCCTGAGGGGTCCCCTTATTCAACTGATGGGGCTTGGGTACCATAGGGGTAATCTTGCTGCCTTAATAATGGCCCTATGGCTGGGCATTTTGACAGGATTCTACTGAGTGGTTGAACCCCCCTGACCCCCTCCCTTATCTATGCCCCTGATGTATACATATGCTTCCCCTGAGTTTAGATTATACCAAACCAGACAAGAGAAAAAAGACATCTAGTTATTACTTACTCTATAGCGGGCGCATTGTCACATTGTCCTGGCAGGAAGAGCTGTGTGCTGGCCATTTGCTTGATCAGTACGCTGGTCATCTGTCGCTCCTTCATCTTGTAGATCTGTAGAGTAAATAAAGTGAGAAAAGTTACAACAAATACACAGGCATATGAGTGGTCCTAATGGTGGGGGGTGGGGCAAAGCTTGACTCTTTGAGGAAAAGTCAACATTTAGTAAAAAAACTTGCGATTTCCATATTTGAAGTGAACTCTGTACTTTCACTTGTACCTACAGGTAAGCCTACAATAAATCTATCTCCTAAACTAATCCATAGGTAGTGATAGGAACTGTCCAGATATGAGGGTTCAGCTAGGAATCCCCACCAGCCATCCCCCTGATTTGCCATTTAACCCTTTCACTGCCACCTAATAAAGGACATCGGCAGGAGTACGAATCTTTAAACAAACTGCCGGCTCATCCCTTCAGCCAACTCTTAGCTTTCTGCTTCAAGTGATTAGGATGGCTGCCGCTCACCAATCTGACACCCCCCCCCCCCCCCTGCAATATATCCCAGGCTCGGCTACCCCTCCTGCAAGCTAGCCACTTGCCGATCGATTAACCTAGTTATCTGTGCCGTATCAAATACCTAGTACGTTAGCCGGCACTTCTAGGTAGGGGTGTGCTCTCCGGCTGTGCCATGATTAGTATTTGTCTGCACAAAAACTAACTTGATTTATTGAAAATATGGGTGTGATTAACGGTAGCACTAATATTAAAAAATTAGAACAACCGCCACTTTATTCTCCAGGGTGTGTGCCTTCCGAAAATATATAATGTCTGGGGGTTTTAAGTAATCTTCGGTGAGCTGCTTTTTAATTCAGGATAGACCCAAATCCCATGGACCTAGTGCCTTGTTCTATGTACACTACCAACCTGACTATATAACGATAACCCTTACCTTTTCTTGAAGTTTGACATTTGCCTTGGAAATCGCTGCAGACTCTTCTTGAGGTTCGGTGATTACCATGGCCATCTCTGCAGACTCTTCCTGAGGGTCGGTGATTACCATTGCCATCGCTGTAGACTCTTCTTGAGGTTCGGCGATTACCATGACCATCGCTGTAGACTCTTCTTGAGGTTCGGCGATTACCTTGGCCATCGCTGCAGACTCTTCTTTAGTATCGGCGATTACCATGGCGATCTCTGCAGACTCTTCTTGAGGGTCGGAGATTACCATGGCTATCTCTGCAGACTCTTCTTGAGTTTCGGCAATTACCATGGCGATCTCTGCAGACTCTTCCTGAGCTTCAGCGGTTACCATGGCCATCTCTGCAGACTTTTCTTGAGGTTTGGCGGTTACCATGACCATCTCTGCAGACTCTTCTTTAGGTTCGGCGATTACCATGGCCATCTCTGCAGACTCTTCTTGAGGTTCGGAGATTACCATGGCTATCTCTGCAGACTCTTCTTGAGTTTCGGCAATTACCATGGCGATCTCTGCAGACTCTTCTTGAGGTTCGGCAATTACCATGGCCATCTCTGCAGACTCTTCCTGAGATCCGGCGGTTACCATGGCCATCTCTGCAGACTTTTCTTGAGGTTTGGCGATTACCACGGCCATCTCTGCAGACTTTTCTTGAGGGTCGGCCATTACCATGGCGATCTCTGCAGACTCTTCCTGAGGTTTGGCGATTACCATGGCCATCGCTGTAGACTGTTCTTGAGGTTCAGTGATTACCATGGCCATCTCTGCAGACTCTTCTTGAGGTTTGGTGATTACCATGGCCATCTCTGCAGACTCTTCCTGAGGTATCCGGCGGTTACCATGGCCATCTCTGCAGACTTTTCTTGAGGTCGGCCATTACCATGGCGATCTCTGCAGACTCTTCCTGAGGTTTGGCGATTACCATGGCCATCGCTGTAGACTCTTCTTGAGGTTCGGTGATTACCATGGCCATCGCTGCAGACTCTTCTTGAGGTTTGGTGATTACCATGGCCATCTCTGCAGACTCTTCTTGAGGTTCGGCAATTACCATGGCGATCTCTGCAGACTCTTCCTGAGGTTTGGCGATTACCATGGCCATCGCTGTAGACTGTTCTTGAGGTTCGGTGATTACCATGGCCATCTCTGCAGACTCTTCCTGAGATTCGGCGGTTACCATGGCCATCTCTGTAGACTTTTCTTGAGGTTCGGCGATTACCATGGCCATCTCTGCAGACTTTTCTTGAGGTTCGGCGATTACCATGGCCATCTCTGCAGACTCTTCTTCAGGTTCGGCGATTACCATGGCAATCTCTGCAGACTCTTCCTGAGGTTTGGCGATTACCATGGCCATCGCTGCAGACTCTTCTTGAGGTTCGGTGATTACCATGGCCATCGCTGCAGACTCTTCTTGAGGTTTGGCAATTACCATGGCAATCTCTGCAGACTCTTCCTGAGATCCGGCGGTTACCATGGCCATCTCTGCAGACTTTTCTTGAGGTTTGGCAATTACCTTGGCCATCTCTGCAGACTTTTCTTGAGGATCGGCCATTACCATGGCGATCTCTGCAGACTCTTCCTGAGGTTTGGCGATTACCATGGCCATCGCTGCAGACTCTTCTTGAGGTTCGGTGATTACCATGGCCATCGCTGCAGACTCTTCTTGAGGTTCGGTGATTACCATGGCCATCGCTGCAGACTCTTCTTGAGGTTTGGTGATTACCATGGCCATCTCTGCAGACTCTTCATGAGGTTCGGCAATTACCATGGCGATCTCTGCAGACTCTTCCTGAGGTTTGGCGATTACCATGGCCATCGCTGCAGACTGTTCTTGAGGTTCGGTGATTACCATGGCCATCTCTGCAGACTCTTCCTGAGATTCGGCGGTTACCATGGCCATCTCTGCAGACTTTTCTTGAGGTTTGGCGATTACCATGGCCATCTCTGCAGACTCTTCTTCAGGTTCGGCGATTACCATGGCAATCTCTGCAGACTCTTCCTGAGGTTTGGCGATTACCATGGCCATCGCTGCAGACTCTTCTTGAGGTTCGGTGATTACCATGGCCATCGCTGCAGACTCTTCTTGAGGTTTGGTGATTACCATGGCCATCTCTGCAGACTCTTCTTGAGGTTCGGCGGTTACCATGGCCATCTCTGCAGACTCTTCCTGAGGTTTGGTGATTACCATGGCTGTCGCTGCAGACTCTTCTTGAGGTTCGGTGATTACCATGGCCATCTCTGCAGACTCTTCTTGAGTTCGGGCGATTACCAAGGCCATCTCTGCAGACTCTTCTTGAGGTTCGGCGATTACCACGCCCATCTCGGCAGACTCTTTTTGAGGTTCGGCATTTGCCTTGGCCAAGTCTTGGTCTGTCGTAGCTGGAAACAAAAAATATTGTTATTAATTGACATTTCATCAATAAAGAAAGTAAATTATTGTGTATTGTATATTAGGGATGCACCAATAAATCAGCTTCCCTGTGGGCAGAACACAGTGATTGGAGTTGCCGGCTATAGCCACGGGCAGCACTAATCATTGTAACGCCATCGGCGTTACGTTGCGCTCAGAACAGGCGCAGCTGCTTTCTACTGTGTGCGCTCCCATTCTGTGAATGGGATGACGTCACTTCCGGGCGCCGTGCGTTCCACGGTGGAACGCGGAAGTGCGCCGCCGCTGCAGCATGGCCTATTTAAACTGGCCAGGCTGACAATGTGACGTTGCTCTATTGTTGTGCGTGGGGACGCCCCACTGTCAGCTGGACCCGCTGGGCCACCAGGACACCACCAGGACAGCCACCAGCACCACCACCGGACAGCCACTGGGGAATTTCCTGCAGCATCATCCCTCCAGGACTAAGGGAACCTCTTGCCTGCACTACAAGCCCCAGCAATCCGGATTCAAGCCAGCATCAATACTTCAGTACCGCAAGTACCCTGATGTTGTAATGTATTACTGTCCTGTGGACTGCCCTGCCTGCTAAGTTACGTATGCTAACTATACTAGGAATTACTGCAGCCATAGCCTCTCAATGTTTGATACTTCTAAAATGGATTCTGCCATGATTTCTACATTCTAATGTCACCAAGTATAACGCAAGTCTTTCATGCCTATGTACCTCCTTCTCAAATGTTACTGTGTGCACATATACTGCCTATTACTTTGAGGACTTTGCCGTTAAGCCTTATACATGCCACGCATGCTCGGCTACTTATGCATTTAACTAGAGCCTGGTCTGTAAGTTTCCAAATATTAGCAGAACGCTGCTTTCTCACCATTCCCTCAATACTGCTGCACTATGACCAGTCCATTACTATTGAGGCATCTGGCGCTAATACTAATTACCCTGCTATTAGAGTCTGTATTTTGTATCCAGTATTCTGGTAACCTCAACCCTGCTGGGGTCACCCTCAACTAGAGTAAACCTCTACTATGGTTCCATTGGACCCAGTGTCCGTTATCCTCTTTTGAATTTACATTGGCGCCTATGAAGGAATATGCGCCAGGATAATGTGATGCTAGGATCCCAAACTCTGCACAAAAGAGAGTGAAGCCTGGGTCCGAACCTGAGAAGTCTCCGCAGTTGAGATCCATATTCCTAAACTAATTCCGGTGTAACGTTACAATCATTCTGGAAAAACCCGACAGGCTGGTTGTACACAAGTCGATTGATGGATGGACTTGTGTACAACCAGGGAGCCGGTACATGGATGGAAAATCGGGCGGGCCCTGCAGGACCAGCTGAGATTCCCTCCATAGACGGCGGCTTAGGTGATTATTTGGTGTTTCTGGAACCATCTGAAGGTGTTCCATGCTCAGTGTTTGATATTGGAGATTATTATTAGAACTCATACCTGATGATTCTCCGTCGGCCTGGAATCGTTCGTTGTCCTCGTCCCGATCCCTCTGTGGCTCCTCAATCTTCATTTTTGCCTGGAAGGAGAAGAAGAAAATTGATTACATTTCAGCATTTCCTTTAAAGTCTGTAATATGTAATGCAGGTTTTGGAGGCCAGTGGCACAAAGTGTGATTAACCCTTTCACTGCCAGCCATGTAAGACGCTGACACTCTCCTACCTGAACCCCCCCACCCCCCAGTGGTGTAACCAGAGTTATGGGCGCCCGGGGCAGAATTTTTTTTTGCCCCCCCTTGTATAATCTGGTGTGGTGGTGGTGCGGTGCTGACTGCCGAGTCGGAGTCCTACTACTATACTTCAGTCAGAGTACTTGTATTTATTGTCACTTCAAGTAAAAGGCAGTGGAGGGTGTCAGTAGGCAGTGGAGGGTGTCAGTAGGCAGTGGAGGGTGTCAGTAGGCAGTGGAGGGTGTCAGTGGGCAGTGGACAGTGTCAGTGGGCAGTGGACGGTGTCAGTGGGCAGTGGACGGTGTCAGTGGGCAGTGGACGGTGTCAGTATGCAGCAGACGGTGTCAGTGGGCAGTGGACGGTGTCAGTATGCAGCGGACGGTGTCAATATGCAGCGGATGGTGTCAGTAGGCAGTGGGCGGTGTCAGTGGGCGGTGTCAGTGGGCAGTGGACGGTGTCAGTGGGCAGTGGACGGTGTCAGTGGGCAGTGGACGGTGTCCACCATAAAGATAAAGGCTAATGAGTGAGCACTGCACATAAAGATTGCACAGTGGGCAGTGGACGGTGTCAGTATGCAGCGGACGGTGTCAGTGGGCAGTGGACGGTGTCAGTGGGCAGTGGACGGTGTCAGTATGCAGCGGACGGTGTCAATATGCAGCGGATGGTGTCAGTAGGCAGTGGGCGGTGTCAGTGGGCAGTGGACAGTGTCAGTGGGCAGTGGACGGTGTCAGTAGGCAGTGGGCGGTGTCAGTGGGCACCATAAAGATAAAGGCTAATGAGTGAGCACTGCACATAAAGATTGCAAAATTGCAATACCATTGACTTCAATGCAAAATCAGGTCCATTGACTTCAGTGCAAAAATGCACCCTATTGACTTCAATGCAAAAATCATGTTCCATTGACTTCAATGCAAAATCACGTCCCATTGACTTCAATGCAAAATCACGTCCCATTGACTTCAATGGGAAATTGCGTTCCATAGACATCAATGCAAAATCAGGTCCATTGACTTCAGTGCAAAAATGCACCCTATTGACTTCAATGCAAAAATCATGTTCCATTGACTTCAATGCAAAATCACGTCCCATTGACTTCAATGCAAAATCACGTCCCATTGACTTCAATGCAAAATCACGTCCCATTGACTTCAATGGGAAATTGCGTTCCATAGACATCAATGCAAAATCAGGTCCATTGATTTCAATGCAAAATCAGGTCCATTGACTTCAATGCAAAATTGCAATACCATTGACGTCAATGCAAAATCGGGTCCATTGACTTCAATGCAAAATCGGGTAGATTGACTTCAATGCAAAATCGGGTAGATTGACTTCAATGCAAAATTGGGTCCATTGACTTCAATGCAATATTACGTCCCATTAACTTCAAAGCAAAAATGCGCCCTATTGACTTCAATGCAAAATCTAGTCCCATTGACGTCATTGCAAAAAATGAGCTCTATTGACTTTAATGGGAAATTGCGTTCCATAGACATCAATGCAAAATCAGGTCCATTGACTTCAATGCAAAATCGGGTCCATTGACTTCAATTTATTCTCAGCTGAAAAAAAAATAACTGTCACAGTGCCCACTGTCACTTTCTGGAAATAACTGTCACAGTGACCACTGTCACTTTCTGGAAATAACTGTCACAGTGACCACTGTCCCTTTCTGGAAATAACTGTCACAGTGTCCACTGTCCCTTTCTGGAAATAACTGTCACAGTGACCACTGTCCCTTTCTGGAAATAACCGGTTGTTGTTGTTATATTTGTATGCTGGCTGTGATCTGAGCCTCCTGTAGATGATTTCATGTGAATATAATATAATGAGACATTTCCATGTTTTCTTACCTGTCGCAGCTCTTGTGCTAAGATCTGATTTTCCTCTTTCTGGGATAGAAGATCCGTTTCCATGGATCTCACCCTCTCCTCCAATCCCCTGATCCGTTCATCTTTCTCCTTCTCTGACGCAGCGCGATCTCGCAGGAAGGTCAGTAATTCAATCAGCCCCTCCACTACAGTAGAAGCGCCTGGGAATTCTGGGAGGAGTCCATACAATCTCTCCATATCGTGTAAAGTGATCGGAGTCGTCATTTTTATTTCTTTTTTTAAGTTGATAAGAAATAGAATTTGTTGTTCTTCCTAAATGCAGTTAATCTGAAAAGATCTATCCGCTTATAAAACGTAGAATTGTCACTAATCGCTGATAAAACGAGCACCTCTCTGAAAGACGTGTTATCGCTTCCAAGCTCTGATCAATTCTGACAGTTAGGCTTGTGCCCCTCCTCCTTTTATAGCCACTCCCCTCCTCACTGTGATGCGGAGGGGAGGGGCTAAGAACTCCTTGGCGCCATGGCAACGAAATGTCAGTTGGAATTTGAAAGTAAACAAAGCTGCTAGGGAGGAGGGGGGAGGAGGGGGGGGGAGATTGGTTTAACCCTTTGTCTGCCGAGCACCTCTGCTCCACTATTAACCATTTAAATACCGGACACTTTTCCCTCCTTCCTGTCCAGGATATTTTCTTTTTTTTTTCAGCTTTCAGCGCTGTGGCACTTTAAATGACAATTGCGCAGTCATGCTACACTGTATCCATATGACATTTCAGACATTTTTTTCACACAAATAGAGCTTTGTTTTGATGGTATTTAATCAGCGCTGTTTTATTTACATTTCCTATTTCCATTTAATTTCCATTTAATAAGGAAATAAATGATTAAAAAGAGTTAAATAAATGAAAAAAGACAGTTTTTTTTTTCAGTTTTTTTTTTTTGTGGTAACATGGTATTAGTTAGTTATTATTTTGGATTTTTGAATTTAAGTATTTAATCACTGCTGTTTGTTTTTTTTTGATAAATAAATGAAAAAATACTGATTTTTTTTGTGTTACTTACAAATAAAAACTATCATACCTATCATTTAGTAATTATTATTAGTTAGTTATTATTTTGGATTTTTGAATTTAAGTATTTAATCAACGCCGTTATTTTTTTGATAAATAAATGAAAAAAATAGGAGATTTAAAAAAAAAAAAATGTGTGTTACAAATAAAAAAAAAATCCCAAGACCTATAATTTAATAGTTATTATTAGTTAGTTATTATTTTGGATTTTTTAATCTAAGTATTTAATCATCGCTGGTTTTTTTTTGTTGAAAAAAGACAACATTTTGTTTTTATCGTTTTTTTTGTGGTATTGTGATAGTAATGTGGTATTAGTTTCTATTATTATTTGGGATTTTTGAATTTTTGTATTTCATCACTGCTGTTTTTTTTTTAAGATAAATAAATGAAAAAAGAACGATTATTTAATTTTTATTTTGTGGTAATGTGGTATTAGTTAGTTATTATTTTGGATTTTTGAATTTTAGTGTTTAACCACTTAAGCCCCAGACCAATATGCTGCTAAATGCCCAGAGGTGTTTTTACAATTCGGCACTGCATCACTTTAACAGACAATTGCGCGGTCGTGCGACGTAGCTCCCAAACAAAATTTGCGTCCTTTTCTTCCCACAAATAGAGCTTTCTTTTGATGGTATTTGATTGCCTCTGCGATTTTTTTTTTTATAAATAAAAATAGAGCGACATTTTTGAAAAAAAAATCTATATTTTTTACTTTTTGTTATAAGAAAAATCGAATAAACTAAATTTTAGTCAAACATTTAGGCCAAAATGTATTCAGCCACATGTCTTTAGTAAAAAAAAAATCGCAATAAAAAAAAAATTAGCTACCTAGCGGCAAAAGCGACACTAATACAGCGATCAGAAAACCGATCGCTTAGTGACACTGGCAATAGGAAGTGAAAGGGTTAACTAGGGCGGTGATCAAGGGGTTAAAACTTTATTAGGGGGGGTACGGGGGCTACCCTGGACGTAACACTAACTGCCTGTCACACTAACTGTCACACTGACACTAAATGCAGTGATCAGGGGGCTGGGGGGGGGGGTGATCGGAAGGGGTTAATGTGCCTATGTGTGTGGTGTCAGTGTAGTGTTGGTGCGACTTACTATGTGATGTCTTCTCTCCTCTCGCCGGATTGAAAATACCGCCGAGAGGAGAGGTGACATCACTTCCTCTGCCTGTGTTTACATTATACAGGCAGAGGAAGTGCACTGCAGGGAAGACGCAGATTGGCTGGGAGCGACCCGGAGGGGGGCAGACAAAAACAAACAGCCGCCCCCTCATCCCGGATCGCTCCTGCAGCCACGGGGACCGCTGCAAGTACTGGGGGGGTCCGATTGGACCCCCGACCCACGTCTAGGCAGGGACGTACAGGTACGCCAATGTGCCTGTACGTGCTATTCTGCCGACATAAATGTACATGCGGCGGTCCTTAAGCAGTTAATCACCGCTGTTTTTATATATATATACAGCCCTCAAAATTTCCACTCGCCTACTAGCATTTGGCGAGTGGATTTAAGCTGGGGGCGAGTGATGACAGGGCTGCATGACCAATCTCCCTCCAATCTGTGCCTACACTTAGAGTCCTGATGAGATTGGCGGCCGAAGAGGAAAGGTGCATGCTCGGGAAAAGTAGTCTGGTGAGCCGCGCACAGGCAGAGCAGTACACAGGAGCTCTCCTTACAATTCTCATTAAGCCATGGGACCTAACAGTATGACCTCTCTGAGCCTGCCCCCCTTCCCCCGACCAATGTAGCTCACTTAAAGTTGCCCTGACATGAGAGCGCCAGTTTGTGCAGTTTTCTTCTCCTTGTGCTCTATGTAAGTGTCCAGCAGTTCAGCCTGAGCACTGTGAACAGACTGGTCTCAATGTGTGCTGTGCGGTGTCAGTGTGCGCTGTGCTATGGTGTCAATGGCTGTGCAGTTGTGTGGTTCTCAGCGCAGGATTGTACTCCCTCCCGCTGTGCTGCAGATCCTCTCCTCACTGCCAGCCTGAATAAAAGGGGAAAGTGGGGAAATGCAAGCGTGGAGCTGCACACACAGGCGAGAGAGAGGATGAATGGGAGTTGCAGAGGAGACAGCAAGAGAATGGGGAAGAGACCCAGTTCTAGTGCCCTGTCCCTCTGGTCTGCCCCCAGTGCCCTGTCCCTCTGGTCTGCCCCCAGTGCCCTGTCCCTCTGGTCTGCCCCCAGTGCCCTGTCCCTCTGGTTTGCCCCCAATGCCCTGTCCTATTTTGTTAAAGTTGTTGTTGGTAATATTTAATTGTGTAACTTGATTCTGCATAAAACATTTAACAGTGTCATTGCATGAGATAATCTACGAGGGTGTGTTTACAGGTGCAATTAGCCGCAGGGCCGTGTATGAATTAGGTGGGGCAACTGGTGGCGAGTAACTCTTGAGGCCTGGCTAGTAGCTCAGGACTTGAAATTTTGATATATATATATAAAATACATTTTTTTTTCTTTGTGTTACAAATAAAAAAAATCTTACATTTTTTAGGTCAGCATGTAATCTGCTAAATTTCTTCAGGGAAAATAACCCAAACCAGTGTATATTATTTATCTGTAGTGATGGCCTGGCGTTTCGCCCGGTGGTCGTTTTGCGGCAAACTTTCGTTGTTCGTGGTCCGCCAATTTTACATGGGTAAGAACTTTGTCTCATGACATATCCATCAGGTGGTACAGGACAGCCAATTGAGACATTTCAGCACATGGACACACCCCCACCCAATAAACAGACCTGATCTTGCATCCATCTTACATTCTGCTGCTTGTCAGTGTAGGGAGCGGTTGGTGTTTGGAGCAGGGACAGGCTGTATTCAATCAAATAGCTACCTAACAGGTCCACAAAAGTCCTTTCAAGCACTGGTACAGGTGTGCTACTTGCTCTGCAGTATATAGGAGTGTAATATACATGTAGCACCCCCTTACTTTCAGTATGGGCACTACGCTAAAGTTAGTTGGAATGGGAGAGTTACATTGCTCCCATTCATGATTTACCTAAATTGTGACCTCTGTCATTCCAGAAAGGTCCACTGGATCAGTCTGCGGTCTGGGGATATGGTATCATCTCTGGTCGGCAGTTGGCACCAGAGGGCTTTCTGGCAGAGCAAGTCTTCCCCAGCAGCCAATTGGAGGAGTTCTTCCCTTGCAGGGCATGCTGGGGAGGGGTATATCTGTGACGGGTGTCATGTGTTCTAAAATCTTCGCGGGGTCCCAGTTCCAGGTGCGGCATCCACCTTCAGGGTGCGTGCATTCATGGACCCCTCCGGTGTGGCCCACCTGGCCAAGCTTACAGGCTTCACCGAGCCTCAACCGGAGGCGAAATGGGACCCCAGTGACTTACTGGGTTCCCAGATCTATTGAGAAGATCCCAGGCTGGGTGCCCTGCGATTGGGGGATCGGCTTGAGGGGAACCCGGAGGCAGGTTGTCCAACAGGGCTTGAACAAACCAATCGGGGATCTGGTGACCGGGATGCTGACAGGTACGCTTTACTGTCTCCCGATGACCTGTGCTAGAGCCTACTGGGAGGATTCGCTCTGTTCATCCACCTAATCTCATTTAAAGTAATTGGCCTGTGGCAGAGGCCCTAGAGCCGGGTCTGTGTGAGGGGCCTGTTCCCCCCAGGGATCCAAAGTGACGCCTTGGCTGCCAGGTTTGCAAAAAGGGCCTGTCCCTGTACACTTCACCCACTTAGCAGAAGTGGCGACAAGTTTCGAAATTGGTACTACTGAGGGCAGGACTGCCCTGTTCCTATCCAGGCCTGACACCGCAAAGTTCTCCTCTTCTTTCATCAACCTTTTTCCTTCCTAACTGAAGTTGATGTTGGCTGTGTTGGCCTGGAAATAAAGCATTGGAAAACCTTTATTGACTGTCTGGACCTCCGCTTACTACTTTGTTCCTGCATCACACCCCTAGACAACGCCGGGGTAACTTAATGTGCCGATCCCAACAAATGAATCAGTGGCTCTTTCGAGGGTATCGCTACACGTGGGGGCTCGTCCAGGATTCGGCTGTTACCCATCGCAACCAGAAGTGACTGATTATTTACTAAAGAGCGGAGAGTGTCCAGTGTTGTGTATTGAACTGTCTGGCGGAGAGGGGGTTAACCTCACATCACTGAGCTGGGGCGTACGTGCAGCACAGCACGCGCCTGCAACGTGTCCGGACAAGTTCTCTCAAGTGGGAGGAGTCACCCTCCCCTGCGTGAAACGTGAGTATTAGTTTTACGCCAAATGAGGAAAAGTAATGCCCATCTGCGCGCCAAGGAACAAAACACCACTCACCTCAAGAAGAACGGCGTGGTGATGTCTGCCCCCGACAACCGGGCGTTGCCACCCAGAGATTGAGGGCCCCAACCACTTCACTGGGGACCTTTGACACATTTGTCCCATCCGGGGTGCCTGTGATAGACGCAGGTGTCCGACCTGACCACCCAGGGACAGTTCGTCCTCTTGTCCAGCGGTGGAACGGAGATGCTGGGCCTGGCCTGCCCCCACTGTGGGGATCTATCCATGAAGATCCAGCCCTCTGCCCGATGCCGGGCCTACTTGTTTGTGGCTGTTTCGCCCACACAGGCTCCGAAGGAATATCGGGCGAATTTCATCACAGCCACCCTCACCGCAGAGGAGAAAGCCGTATGGTCGGAACCCTCCCCATCGGTGCTGATCGTGGAACCAGAAGTCCGGGACCCTGAGGTAATCTCCATATCGTCCACTTTGATCCTACCGTCGGCTACCTCGCCACCTTCCTCATTGGAGGTAAGCCCTGGAGACAACCCAGACTTAGAAAGTGTCCTATGCAGCGTGTCAAGCTCATCGGACGTGACAAACCCTCAGGGTGAGACCATCTCGGAGACGACTGCAACTTCCACTGCGGTCTTTGTGTGGCATGCCCCTATTGGAGAAGGATCCACTCCAGCCTCTCGCGGCTGTGGTCAAGGCCTACCTGCCCAGAGTCCCCTATCGGCAGAAGAGTGGCACCTAATGGACTTTAACCTATTGCCAGATGACTCTATGATTGATGATTGTGACCTTCCCCCGGAGCTGCAAGACTCCAGGGAATCCAGTACCTCTGATGATATTCGGGAAAAGAAGGAATGTGTCAGGAATGATCCCCCCTGTTGGTACATCTGCTTGTTAGTCTGGCTGCAGTACCGGCCTCCACCAGCGGGGGGTTCCTGGTCTTCTGGAGCTCACAGCCTTTCATACGTTCAGGTGTGACTTGAACGTAATTAAGACACTCTGGGCCAGATTCAGGTAGATGAGAGCATCTTTGCTCCAGAGTAACGCTTCTCATTTACGTTACTCTGACGACCCTTTCAACGCAAGTACTGTTATTCACATAGCAGTTGCGCGTAAACTTGCGCCAGAGTAACGATAATGCGCTGGCGTAACCCGACGCAAGTGGAAGTGGGTGTGATCATATGTAAATGATGGGCGGAGCCCAGCGCAGAGGCTTATGTTCAGCGCATCAACCACGGAGCATGCGCAGTGAGTGAGGCTCCACTCGCCCCCTTTGTGCGCATGCTCACAACTTCCGTCGGCACCACTTCACGGGAAACGTCAGCGCAATGCCTTCCGTTGGGCGTTTAAATGCGCTCGTAGAAGCGCCATTCCGGCGCTAAAGTATATCCTGCTCCCTCTCCCCGCAGTGATGTTACTTTTGTTCTGAGATGGCTGCTCCCGTTCCCCGCAAACACACAGGAGAAAGCTGAACTTTAATGGCCAGGAGCTGTCAGCCGTCATCTCGGCTATGGAGACCTATGATGTCTTCCTCCATGGCTGTAAAATTTGACAGACAAGCATGGACAGAGGTGTTGTCCTGCAAGTGGGGGTGCTCAGCTAGCTCTTATCGTCGGTAACGCTGCTGTAGCTGCTCTCCTGCTGACCTGTGGCCATCTGGAGTAAAGATAAAGCAGCTATTTGTAGAAATAACTTTGCGCCGGACGGACGAGATACGCGTGGCGCATGTAGCCAGCGTATGGTGCTAATCCGTTAGTGAATTGGGAAAAATCCCTCATTTGCATATTTGCAGGGGAAATCAATAGGCGCGACTGACGCGCCAAGCGAAATTAAGCACTGACGATACTCTGGCGTCGGAACGTTCCGCCGGTCGCAAATGGCCCGTTATTGGGCGCATCTAGTTTGGTGGGTACGGGCACATAGAAACGACGGCGCATCTTCACAGTTACGCGGCGCATATCTAAATACTCCAGCGCAAGTGTTGCTGAATCTGGCCCTCCCTATTTATACCCGGCGAGCTCAAGCAGAGCTCGCCCTGGTATCGTCATACCCTCCGGACCTGAGCCTGTACCCTGACCCCGTCTTCTGGACTCTGATTATGTGCCTTGATCCTGTCTGCGATTCTGATCCCTGATCCCGCCTGGACTTGTCTGTCCTGTCCCCCTGGTTCCTCTCTCCCCTGAGTTCTTACCCCGCAGCTAGTCCATCCATCCGTTCCCTGCTCTGTCCTGTCCCATCCATCTGCCCCCTGCTCCGTCCTGTCCCATCTGCTGATATCACTTGTGTATGACTTTGGCCTGGCTTCACCTATGTGTACGGTATTCCCTTTTTGATTATATATATATATTGTTTGCTATCTTCACTGGCTGTCCTTATTTTCTTATAATTAAACACCTTTTACTTCACTAATCATATTGTCTGGTTTCTCTGTGCAGTCACACGGGTCTGATCTCTCATCCCCTCCTGACAGTATACCAGGGCCATCCCTTGATCAGACGTGACTGCATTGAGGAACCATCCTGGTGTAGTGCATTGCTCTAAAGCATGGATTACAATGAAATCCTTTACTTTTCTCTGCTGGCAGACGAGGATGAGGGGGCTTGTCGCCAGGTTTTGGAGGGTTGGACTAGTGACCAACTGATGGAAACTATCCGATCGGCTCATTCCTGGGTGGATAAGGGGTACATGACTTTTGATGATGTTCAGGCATTAATTCGGTTGTGTGTTAAGCCGGCCCTGTCATTTATTCCTGATGGTAGTGATGACTTCTCTCCCCCCTTTAGTCGTGACCAAGTTGAATCCCTGGTGTGGTTATTAGAGGATGACCCGGCTTATTTTGATGAGCATTATTCCTCCTGTCCCCAGCAAAAGTTATCTGAGTGTATTGATTCTGTGCAGGCTCTGATTAGACAAGGTGTGTGTGAACCTGCTTTTGTTCAACCTGTGCTGCAGGCATGGTCAGATCTCCTGATTCCAGCCAAGCCTGTCCGCTCCAACCCTGCTATTAACCACCTACCTTCCCAAGGACCTATCCGCCCATCGCCAATGGCAACCTCAGCTTTCGCCCAGTTAATTCCACACCCTACCAAATATTACTACCCAATTTCTACTAATTGTACCTACCCTGCCTATAATCCACCTGTAACTACTCCACAAAAACCTCCTCCAATCACCATCCCTGTGTCTCTGCCATATTCCAACCCCTCCTCCTACTTAAATCCATCTTCTTCATACATCGCTTCTGTTAACAAACCTGTAGTGTCTAAGTCTAAAAAGAAACGGAAGTACTTCCCAACTCACACCATCGTGCCAGTTACCCAGCCTGTCCCAGTGCCACCTGCTCAGCCTGTCCCAATGCCATCTGCTCAGATTGTTCCTGTGCCAGCTGCTATGCCTGTTCCTGTGCCAGCTACTCTACCTGTTCCAGTGCCAGCTGCCCAGCGTGTGCCAGCCTCCCAGCTTGTTCCTGTGCCAGCCTGTCACCCTGATGTTCCTGTGCCAGCCTGCCACCATGATGTTCCTGTTCCAGCCTGCCACCCTGGTGTTCCTGTGCCAGCCTGCCACCCTGGTGTTCCTGTGCCAGCCTGCCACCCTGATGTTCCTGTGCCAGCCTGCCACCCTGATGTTCCTGTGCCAGCCTGCCAACCTGATGTTCCTGTGCCAGCTTGCCAGCTCAATGACTTCCAGTCTGCTGTCCAGTTTGATGACTTCCAGTCCGCTGCCCAGCTTGATGACTTCCAGTCCGCTGCCCACCTTGATGACTTCCAGTCCGCTGCCCAGCTTGATGACTTCCAGTCCGCTGCCCAGCTTGATGACTTCCAGTCCGCTGCCCAGCCTGCTGCTCCTGTGCCAGTCTGCCAGCCTGCTGTTCCTGTGCCTGCTGCCCAGCTTGATGACCCGAAGCCTGCTGCCCAGCTTGATGACCCGGAGCCTGCTGCCCAGCTCGATGACCCAGAGCCTGCTGCCCAGCTCGATGACCCAGAGCCTGCTGCCCAGCTCGATGACCCAGAGCCTGCTGCCCAGCTTGATGACCCAGAGCCTGCTGCTTAGCTCGATTACCCAGAGCCTGCTGCCCAGCTCGATGACCCAGAGCCTTTGTCTGCTGCCCAGCTCGATGACCCAGAGCCTTTGTCTGCTGCCCAGCTTGATTACCCAGAGCCTTCGTCTGCTGCCCAGCTCGATGACCCGGAGCCTTCGTCTGCTGCCCAGCTCGATGACCCGGAGCCTTCGTCTGCTGCCCAGCTCGATGACCCAGAACCTTTGTCTGCTGCCCAGCTCGATGACCCGGAACCTTTGTCTGCTGCCCAGCTCGATGACCCGGAGCCTTTGTCTGCTGCCCAGCTTGATGACCCGGAGCCTATGCCCTCTGCCCAGCTTGATGACCCAGAGCCTTCGTCTGTTGCCCAGCTCGATGACCCGGAGCCTGCTGCCCAGCTCGATGACCCGGAGCCTTTGTCTGCTGCCCAGCTCGATGACCCGGAGCCTGCTGCCCAGATCGATGACCCGGAGCCTTTGTCTGCTGCCCAGCTCGATGACCCGGAGCCTTTGTCTGCTGCCCAGCTCGATGACCCGGAGCCTATGCCCTCTGCCCAGCTTGATGACCCGGAGCCTTCGTCTGGTGCCCAGCTCGATGACCCGGAGCCTTCATCTTCTGCCCAGCTCGATGACCCGGAGCCTTCGTCTTCTGCCCAGCTCGATGACCCGGAGCCTTTGTCTGCTGCTCAGCTTGATGACCCAGAGCCTATGCCCTCTGCCCGGCTTGATGACCCGGAGCTTTCGTCTTCTGCCCAGCTCGATGACCCAGAGCTTTCGTCTTCTGCCCAGCTCGATGACCCGGAGCTTTCGTCTTCTGCCCAGCTCGATGACCCGGAGCTTTCGTCTTCTGCCCAGCTTGATGACCCGAAGCCTATGCCCTCTGCCCAGCTCGATGACCCGGAGCCTTTATCCACTGCCTGGCTTGACACCATGAGCCTTCCCCAGCAACAACTGTTTGGAGCGTCCGGAGGCCGCTCCTTTGAGGGGGGGTACTGTCAGGAATGGTCCCCCCTGTTGGTACATCTGCTTGTTAGTCTGGCTGCAGTACCGGCCTCCACCAGCGGGGGGTTCCTGGTCTTCTGGAGCTCACAGCCTTTCATACGTTCAGGTGTGACTTGAACGTAATTAAGACACTCCCTATTTATACCCGGCGAGCTCAAGCAGAGCTCGCCCTGGTATCGTCATACCCTCCGGACCTGAGCCTGTACCCTGACCCCGTCTTCTGGACTCTGATTATGTGCCTTGATCCTGTCTGCGATTCTGATCCCTGATCCCGCCTGGACTTGTCTGCCCTGTCCCCCTGGTTCCTGTCTCCCCTGAGTTCTTACCCCGCAGCTAGTCCATCCATCCGTTCCCTGCTCTGTCCTGTCCCATCCATCTGCCCCCTGCTCCGTCCTGTCCCATCTGCTGATATCCCTTGTGTATGACTTTGGCCTGGCTTGACCTATGTGTACGGTATTCCCTTTTTGATTATATATATATATTGTTTGCTATCTTCACTGGCTGTCCTTATTTTCTTATAATTAAACACCTTTTACATCACTAATCATATTGTCTGGTTTCTCTGTGCAGTCACACGGGTCTGATCTCTCATCCCCTCCTGACAGAATGCTCCGCCTGGAACGCACCGAGTGGGCCCAACCAAATGTCCGCGGAGGCCCCACGCCTTACCAGGGGAGTGGGTGAGTCAAGCTTTGTGTCTGTTGCTGCCCTGACGACAGATTGAAGCGGGGTGTTATATACCTTCTTTCACATATACTGCGCTTATCTAGAGACTTTAGTCACAGGAAGAGGCAGTCCCTTCCGCAGGGGTGGTAGGGGTAGGGTAGGAGCACCAGGCCGGAGCCAAAGTGGGAAGTGGCAGAATGTTTGTTCGATTATGTCAAAGGACGCACCAGACTTGGTTGAGTGGCTCGCCACCACCATATACCCTCCGCTTGAGTCACCGGAATTATTTTTCGATCCATCAGAGGACATTTCCGATGTGCAGCCATTCTTGGCATTGTATCAGGAAGAGGAGGTAGCAACA
Source organism: Rana kukunoris (assembly GCA_029574335.1). Taxonomy (NCBI): domain Eukaryota; kingdom Metazoa; phylum Chordata; class Amphibia; order Anura; family Ranidae; genus Rana; species Rana kukunoris. The sequence goes on from JAJQKJ010001534.1 coordinate 111,694, forward strand.
GCCGCCACTCAGCAGTCTGACAACAGTACCCAGATCAGCCCAACCAGGTTGGTGCCTGCTGTTGCTGCCTACTCCGAGATCACTATTGTTAGTGGTGGGAAAGGTGACGGCGATGATGACGTGTCTACAGATGTCACGTGGAAGAGGAGGGGAGTTCAGAGGGAAAGATGGACCAGCAGATAGGGAGGAGAAGCAGGCCGAACTTACATTGCACAGGAGGGACAAGATCAGGGACGAGCCATCAACCATGTACGGTCACATCTGGCGCTCCCAGGACGCCGGCCCATGGCTCCGCAGTGTGGGATTTTTTTAACGTGTCCGCTGCTGACAATAGTGTTGCCATCTGCAGCCTTTGCAGTCAACGCATAAGTCGCGGTAAGCCCAACACTCACCTAGGGACGACCGCCTTAAGAAGGCACCTGGCCTCCCATCACTGAGCCCAGTGGGAGCAACGCCATCAGAAACCACAAAGCCACACTCCAGGCTCTCGCCTCTTCTCCTTCTTCCTCTCTATCCTCACAATTGTTCTCCACGCCACCTTCCATCATGCCGTCCTTACGCTTTTCTGCAAAAAGGAAGGCCTCCGTGGCCCAAATGGATGGATGGATGGATAAATGGATGGAACTCAACCTTGTATATGCTTGATAGGCTGCTCCAGCAGAAACGTGCAGTTAACGACTACCTGTACGAACTCTGCAGCAGGACAGGTTCTGGGAGCTTGTTTTTTTTTCACCGCGCCAGTGACTGCTCATGCGCGACTCATGCAGACTTCTGCGGCCATTTAATGAGATCACCAAACTGGTCAGTCGCAGCCATGGCGATATCAGTGACATCGTACCTTACACCTTCTTTCTGGAGCGTGCATTGCGTCGTGTCATTGATGAAGCCGTCAAGGAGCAGGAGCAGGAAGATGAAGAAGTCGCAATGCTGGATGAATTCCCAGGGGGGGTTACTTCACCTGAGACAAGTCAACAACGGGAGTCTGAAGAGGAGTCAGAGGAGGATGGTGCCAGGGCAGAGGAGGAGGAGCAAGAAGAGCATGCTTTAAAACTTTCTGGGGTGGAGCCAGGCCAGTACAGCGTTTCCAGTTTAGTGCAAATGGGGGCCTTTATGCTCCAGTGTTATAAGAGGGACCCCCGTATAAAAAGCATAAAGGGCAAGGACCAGTACTGCGTGGCAACGTACTTACCACCATCACAGAGTGCTATCAGAATGCAGCACTCCCAGGATTTGCTTCGAGAAATTTCCACTCACAGAGAAACAGTATCGGGTACCAATCCAACAGCGCCTGCAAGAAGAGGGCGGTTTGAAGATGTCTTAGTCACTAATGATATGAGATCATTCTTTCAGCTGACCCATCGACAGCTGTCCACCAGATCCAGCATTAGGGAATGCCTAGACCAGTGATGGCGAACCTTGGCACCCCAGATGTTTTGGAACTATATTTCCCATGATGCTCAACTGCCCTACAGTGTGCATGAGCATCATGGGAAATGCAGTTCCAAAATATCTGGGGTGCCAAGGTTCGCCATCACTGGCCTAGACCGTCAGGAGTCCGACTACATCGGGTTAATGGGCAATGTGAACGCACTGAGAATTGATGAACCCTTGGACTACTGGGTGGGCAGGCTTGACCACTGGCCAGAGCTTGCACAATTTGCAATGGAACTGTTGGCTTGCCCCTCCTACAGTGTTTTGTTCGAAAGGACGTTCAGCGCAGCAGGGGGGGTCATGACCAATGAGGCATGGATCTCGGAGGATTTCAAAACATGTGACCAGTAGACCATGTTTCATTCAAATTCAGGTGAACGCCTTTGGGCAAATTTTTTGGGCCTGTACTGGCCAGCACTTACTTCTTTGTCTGGTGAATGCCTATTGTACCACCAGCCACAGGATACAAACTTGTTTGCTGTCAGGTGAACGCCTGTGGCTGTGGGCTAACTTTTTGGGCCTGTACCGGCTGGCACTTACTTCTGTATCTGGTGAATGCCTAATGTACCACCAGCCACAGGATACAAACTTGTTTGCTGTCAGGTGAATGCTTGTGCCTCTCTCATACGCAATTAATACTTGTTACTACAAGTACTGTATGTACTCTCAAAGTTCCTGAGCTATATTGCCTCTCATACCTCTCTATTAGTTGCCAGTACAACTTGTGTATTATACGTGTATCCTCAAAGTACCTGAGCTACACTATCTCTCGTATGCAATTAATACTTCTTAATACAAATACAATTTACTACGTGCTTGACAGAAGTATAAAATACTTATAGGCCTTGTCCTAATTATTGAACATGTTCGCTCTAACTTTTCTATGCTAGGGGTTGATGCTATTTCATAGCAACTTCCCTAGTGGCCTAAATACATCTCTACATGCTAAGGTTAATATGATGTAGAGAACCCCCCAAACTCCTGTTGCTAGGAGTGACGTCTGGGGTCCCTTACTGATAATCACCTGCATGTAGTGATATATTGGGATATTGACCTAGAACTAATTTTAAACGCTAGGTATTGGTCGCATATTGTAATGCGTCCATGCTTAGTAACTCAACGCCTTTCTTTTTGTGACACGGAGATGATGTATAGATCCCCCAAACTCCTGTTGCGAGTATCTGCCTGCTTAACAGAATATATATATATATTTTTATTTTCGATGAAAAGAATAAAAAGAAAGACACGTACACACAGAATTTAACCTGTTATTGAAATGTTTATTAAGATCGAACTGTTGAACAACGTATCGAAATTCACTGTATACGGTGTGCAGGATTTGACAATCCAAAACTGTTTTTAATTTAACTTTTAAAATCAATTTTAAATTAAACCAGATCATACAAATAAAACAGAAAATTACAGAACATGCCTTGAAAAAAAAAAAAAAAAAAAATACAGAAAAAAAATTGTCATGCAAATGATCATACTCCAAAAACAGGAAAAAAAATAACAAGCAAAACAGTGTACAAATCAAAAGAAAAAAAAAAGTTATACAGCATAACCAAAGCATTCAAAGATCAATCACGTGTGACGTCACTCTTAATCCCTTTTTCCTCTTTAAAACATTTTTTTTTTCATGTGTTTAACACACATCATCATCTATAAAAGTTTACTAAACTCAGCAAGAGCTACCATAGTGGTCAACTTAATAAGTTGATAAAAAAAGTACTTAGTCATATGGGCAGTTCACTATGGAACCAGATCATAAACATATTCATGTTGAGATGCCTACCGCGCAGCCATGGGTGTAGGAACCCTTACAAATCTGGGGGGGACAGCATTTTTACTAGGGTTGGTGTCACCCGGTGCGGTAAAACATGGTGTCACCCCCCTCCCAACAATAATTTTGATTTGATTTTGGAACTAACCTGCTGACACGGTGTGTTGCTTGCTGGACGGGATGTGATGGTCGCAGGAAAGATGGCAAGATGCTTTGGCCTGCCGATAACAAGTCGTGTTGCTACAAGGCCCTGTAGTCAGCAAGCAGAAGACAGTAGCTGAAAAGGAGAAGCACTCTGCAGGGGACGGGAACACATGACGCATTTGGTTGCTAGCATACTGGCGGTCCTAGCAACCAATGACAGCTCTCAGAAGAGATGTGCGCCATCAAACGCAGCCACTGTGCCCAGTCTAATGCCACCACTTGTGCCCATCTAATGCCATTACTGTTCCAATTAAATGCAGCGACTTGTGCCCCATTAAATGCAGCGACTTGTGCCCCATCACATGCAGCCACTTGTGCCAAATCAAATGCAGCCAATTGTGCCCAATAAAATGCAGCCAATTGTGCCCAATAAAATGCAGCCAATTGTGCCCAATAAAATTCAGCCATTGTGCCCCATCAAATGCAGCCATTGTGCCCCATCAAATGCTGCCACTGTGCCCCATCATATGCAGCCATTGTGCCCAATAAAATGCAGCCACTGTGCCCCATCAATGCAGCCATTGTGCCCTATCAAATGCTGCCACTATGCCCCATCATATGCAGTCACTTGTGCCCAATCAAATGCAGCCATCGTGCCCAATAAAATGCAGCCACTGTGCCCCATCAAATGCAGCCATTGTGCCCCATCAAGTGCAGCCATTGTGCCCCATAAAATGCTGCCACTGTGCCCATCAAATGCTGCCACTGTGCCCAATCAAATGCAGCCATTGTGCCCCATCAAATGTAGCCATTGTGCCCATCAAATGCTGCCATTGTGCTCCATCATATGCAGCCACTTGTGCCCAATAAAATGCAGCCACTGTGCCCCATCATATGCAGCCACTTGTGCCCAATCAAATGCAACCATTGTGCCCAATTAAATGCAGCCATTGTGCAGCCATTGTGCCCCATCAAATGCAGCCATTGTGCCCCATTATATGCAGCCACTTGTGCCCGATCAAATGCCACCACTGTGCCCCATCAGATGAAGCCACTTGTGCCCCATCATATGCAGCCACTTGTGCCCCATCATATGCAGCCACTTGTGCCCCATCAAATGCAGCCATTGTGCCCCATCAAATGCAGCCATTGTGCCCCATCAAATGCATCCACTTGTGCCCAATCAAATGCAGCCACTTGTGCCCAATCAAATACAGCCAATTGTGCCCATCAAATGCTGCCACTGTGCCCCATCATATGCAGCCACTTGTGCCCAATCAAATGCCACCACTGTGCCCCATCAAATGAAGCCACTTGTGCCCCATCAAATGCCACCACTGTGCCCAAATGTCGCCACTGTGCCTGCCAAATGCCACCACTTTGCCCCATCAAATGCAGCCACTTTGCCCGTCATATGCAGTCACTGTGCACCCCCCCTCCCCCTTATCAGATCAGCTAAGGACACAGGGCTCCTGTCACACTTCTTATTCACACCAGCTCTGGTGGGACTGGGTGGCAGACACCATGCCAACTTCCCCCCCCCCATAGCAACAGCTCACCTTGGAGGACACCCCGCTCGCAATTCGCTCCCCCCGTTACCGCACTAGCTCGAGTCGGGGACAGGGCCATGCCTCTGGAACTAGTGATGTTACACCCGAGCGGCAGCTGAAGAGAACACACACACACACTGTGCAGCAGCCGTGCCGCGCGGGTGGAGGAGGAAGTGAGAAGCAGCGAAGCAGTGAGAGGGGAGGACCCGGAGCCAGGCAGGCACAGCTGCAGCGTGCACCGGTGGCCTGAGGTGTTCACTGGTTAAAAAAAATCATAAAGTAGCCAGCGCGTTCGTCACCCTCACTGCTAACCTGGGGGGGATTTTACCATACCTGTCCCCCCCGCATTATTTCCTGGGGGGATCCGTCCCCCCCGTCCCCCCGGTTCCTACGCCCATGCCCACACCTACGCACCCTCTAGAGTATTTGACTTACTGGCGCAAATACTAAACTTACAAATTCCTATATCCTCGTGATTGGCTTTACTATCCTTAGGAATAGAATCCCTCCATATAATAAATAGATAAATAGTCATCCACACCCTACTGAGTACTAGGCTATCCATAATGAGACATTGGAAAAACGGTGAAATACCCACGATAAAAGAAATTATAACAGCAACAAACACACACGCCACATACAAATTAATGTTTGAATCATCTCAGGGCAGATATCACTCAGCGAACGTTCAATGGAAACTGTGGACTGGTAGAAGCTGAGGAGATTTGCATGCCACTCATAATGGTACTCATCACAAAGCAAAACGACACACCGTGTAACTGTTTTTATAATTTGAATTATTTAATTTTTTAGCTTTTTGTTATCACCTTACCTTTTCTTAGGTTTCTTAATGGTTTCTGTATTTTTTTTATAATATTGACATCATACTATATTCCAGCTCAACATACATTGTGCCTTGTGGTATATGGATACTTTACCTTTGAAATTCAAATGCCGCTGGTATAGGAGCAGGACATGTGACTTCCTTACCCTAGACACAGATTGATCCCTTTAGGGGTGTCAGGTAGGATTACCTCCTCAAGTACCATAGAATAGTGGCAGCATAGGCGTGCGCACAGGGTGTGCCAGGTGTCCCCAGGCACACCCTAATCACTCTGTGCAGAACAGATTCCCCCTACTGACCTGGCTCCCCCTCCTTCCCCCCAAAGCACCGCCGGCTTCCTCCCTCTCCCACTGGTTGTTGCTGTGGATGTTTTAGAGTGATTGGTGGAAAGGGCCAGTAAATATGCCATTTACCAACCCCTTCCTTTTCTGAATGAACATTGTGAGTGATTGGTAGAGTGTGTTTGAGCTTTGGGGTGCACACCCTAATGCCAAAGGCTGCGCACACCTATGAGTGGCAGTAATTAATTACCACCTATGTCGCAAGGTTTGTCAGTGCATCTGAACTCATGTAAACTTTTGTTCTCTTTCTGTAAACTCAATAAAAATGTATTGAAATTAAAAAAGGGGATTAACTCCAGAGATAAAACAATAATTTTTCCGCTCTACAAGACTCTGGTCCGGCTGTACCTAGAGTATACTGTCCAGTCCTGGTTACTCAGTACTCAGGAAGGATGTAATGGAAATGGAGGGAGTACAAAGAAGAGCAACAAAACTAATAAAGGGTCTGGAGGATATTAGTTATGAGGAAAGGTTGTGAGCACTGAACTTATTCTCTCTGGAGAAGAGACACTTGATAGGGCATATGATTTCAATTTACAAATACCGTACTGGTAACCCCGCAGTAGGGTTAAAACTTTTTCGTGGAAGGGAGTTTAACAAGACACATGGCCACTCATTAAAATTAGAAGAAAAGAGGTTTAAGGGTTCTTTAATGTAAGAGCAGCAAGGATGTGGAATTCCCTTTCACAGGCGGTGGTCTCGGCGGCATTGGGGCATTGATTTCAAGAAACGATCATGCTGCGTACATTTCTAAAAAATTACGTTTTTTTTTTTTTTTATGTCATCAAAATGATCTTGTGTGGGCTCCAGAGCATTTTTCTCGATGTAAAAAATGGGCATTAAAAATTTGGAACATGCCATTTTTTTCACGCCGTTTTTTTTAAGTTCTGGTAAAACTAGCGTTCGTAATGGAGTAAGCAAATGCATCACGCTGTAACAGACTGAAAATCGCAAATCGTCTTTTACTAACACAAAATCAGCAAAAGCAGCCCCAAGGGTGGCCCCATCCGAATGGAACCTCCCCTTTATAGTGCCATCGTACGTGGTGTACGTCACCACAACATACAGGGATATAAAATGTAATACTGACATATAATCACACACATAGGTTGGACTCGATGGACTTGTCTTTTTTCAACCCCACTTACTATGTAACTATATGCAAGTAGTTAATACATTTTCCCCCAAAAATTGACTTTTTATCATATTTTTATTTCTTTTTTTCACACCAAAAGATATGGTTTAACCACTTAAGACCCGGACCAAAATGCTGCTAAAGGACCTTGCCCCTTTTTGCGATTCGACACTGCGTAGTTTTAACTGACAATTGCGCGGTCGTGCGACGTGGCTCCCGAACAAAATTGGCGTCCTTTTTTCCCCACAAATAGAGCTTTCTTTTGGTGGTATTTGATCACCTCTGCGGTTTTTATTTTTTGCGCTATAAACAAAAATAGAGCGACAATTTTAAAAAAAATTCAATATTTTTTACTGTTTGCTATAATAAATATCCCCCAAAAATATATAAAAAAAACTTTTTTTTCCCTCAGTTTAGGCCGATGCGTATTCTTCTACGCATTTTTGGAAAAAAAAAACACGCAATAAGCGTTTATCGGTTGGTTTTCGCAAAATTTATAGCGTTTACAAAATAAGGGATAGTTTTATTGCATTTTTATTAATTTTTTTTTTTTACTACTAATAGCGGTGATCAGCAATTTTTTTGGTGACTGCGACAATATGGAGGACACTTCGGACAATTTTGACACATTTTTGGGACAATTGTCATTTTCACAGCAAAAAATGCATTTAAATTGCATTGTTTACTGTGGAAATGACAGTTGCAGTTTGGGAGTTAACCACAGGTGGCGCTGTAGGGGATGTGTGACCTATGTGTTGTGTTTACAACTGTAGGGGGGTGTGGCTGTAGGTGTGTCATCATCGATCGCGCCCCCCTATTACAGGGATGACGCGATCGATGCTACGGCCACAGAGAAGCACGGGGAAGCCGTGTGTACACACGGCTCTCCCCGTTCTTCCGCTCCAGGGACGGATCGCCGCACTGCAGCGGCTATCGGGTCCGCGAATCCCGCGGTCCTGGTCCTGGAGCTTCGGACCGGGTCGCGGGCGCCCGCGACCCACGGCTGGGTACTAAAATCAACGTATATATACGTTGATGAGCCCAGCCGTGCCATTCTGCCGACGTAAATGTGCAGTAGGCGGTCCTTAAGTGGTTAAACTAGGGACCGATACCGAGTATTTGCGGGAGTACTTTGCGGGATACCTAAATAGAATACTTCACCGCCGCCGCCGTATACCGCCACGTTAATCCCCCTGCATTACAGCACGCATTACAAGCTTTCGTTTGAATACTTGTAATGCCCGCCGCGCCATGTATAGACACTCCCCTTCTCGGGATTGGACGGATCTGTCCAATCCCAAGCAAGGCGGAGTGTCTATGCATGGATCCGTGTATAGACACTCCCCCTTGCTCGGGATTGGACAGATCCGTCCAATCCCGAGAAGGGGAGTGTCTATACATGGCTCGCCGTCATTACAAGGGCCAGATTCAGGTAGATGGGAGTATCTTTCCTCTGGAGTAACGCTTCTCATTTACGTTACTCTGAAGACCCTTTCAGCGCAAGTCCTGTAATTCACATAGCAGTTGCGCGTAAACTTGCGCCAGAGTAACGATAATGCGCTGGCGTAACCCGACGCAAGTGGAAGTGGGTGTGATCATATGTAAATGATGGGTGGAGCCCAGCGCAGAGGCTTACGTTCAGCGCATCATCCACGGAGCATGCGCAGTGAGTGCGGCTCCACTCGCCCCCTTGTGCGCATGCTCACAACTTCCGTCGGCACCACTTCCCGGGAAACGTCAGCGCAATGCGTTCCGCTGGGTGCTTAAAAGCGCAGGCGGAAACGCCATTCCGGCGCAAAAGTATATCCGTTTCCCCCCACCCCAGGGAAGATACTTTTGCTCTGTAATGGCTGCTCCCGCTACCCCCAGAGAGAGGAGGAACCTTAATTTTAATTCCCAGGAGGTCTCGGTTATCATCTCAGCGATGGAGTCTGTGAATGATTTGCTTCATGGGAAAAAAAGCCGCAAGACCAGCCGGGAGAGAAAGCAGGGCATCCTGGAGTCCATTGCTGCCAGGGTGAATGTCTTGGGGTATTCCATCCGGACTGCTGGGGACATTCAGAAAAAGATCAACGACTTGCGGCGCAAGGTCAGGGGCAAGGTGGCCACCATCAGGAGGCATGAGAGGGGCATAGGTGGTGGTCCCCCATGTCCTGTCACCCTGACCGCGGAGGAGGAGGTGGTCGCACGCTGCCTGGAGAGGGAGCAGGTGGAGGGGGTCCCAGGCTATGACTCCATGGAGGTAAGTGTTTTTTATCCCCTATTTGATTTGTTGCATTTGGGGGGGGAGGGTACATGTGCCAAGTGTGTGGGACCACCAACATGTGTCTGCTTTGTGTCATCCACAGATGACGGAGCTGGGCCATCATCGGTCAGCGTCCATTCCACCCCATCCCCCCCACGCCATCGTGTGCCCGAGCCCCTGGGTGGTGAAGAGGTGGTGGAGGAGAGTGGCCACACCACACCTGCCGAGGTCGTTGAGGAGGAGCCTGCTGTGGCAGAGCAGGACTTTACTTTAGTTTTGGAGGTCTCCTCCCCTTCTCCTGGGCCATCTGTTATCCCCTCCCCCATCCTTGGAAGCCCCTCAAGGGCGACTCCTTCCCCCCGGGGACAACCATCTTCTGGCCCCAGGAAAGCGACCCAGAAGACCAGGGGGGTGTCTGATGTTGTCCAGGACCAGTTGGCGAGGGATCACGCCAGACAGACTGAACAAATGGGGGCCATAGTTGGGCATTTGGAGAAAGTGTCTGACAGCCTGGGCTCCGTTGCCCAGATAAGCAACGCAGTCCAGGATGAAAGTTGCAACTGCGCTGCAGTGGTGACCAGTTTGGGGGAGGTGCATGGTGATATTACGCAACTCACTGCAGCCGTCCAGGCCAACACTGCTGCCATCCAGGGTAACAGTGCTGCCATTCGGGACCAGGGGAGGCTGAGTCGGCGGGCCCAGCATTACCAGGTCACCCGTCAGCTCCGAATGCAGGCCCAGACGAACTCATACCTCGGCCGGATAGCCATGGCCTTGGAGGGCATGCAGGCCACACCTGCCAGGAGTGGCCCACCTGGGGATCAGCCACCTCCAGATGCCCCCCCACCCCCACCCACTCCATCCAGGCAGCTGAGGAGGCAGAGAGGGGCCCCCAGAAGAAGCCCCCGGCATCCCCGATGAGGCTTTTTTTTTTTTTTGGTTTCTATGATTTTTTTTAAATACTCAGGTCATGAGCTTTTGTTTATTTTGTATTATTTATTTTATACTCAGGTCATGAGTTTTTGTTTATTTATTTTCTCAGGTTATGAGATTTTGTATTTCTTTTTTTACTGCACACGGTCAGGAGTGCAGGGGACAGTGTGAATGGTGTGTGAATGTGAGGGGGTGGCACTCCTGCCAGTAAGGGGTGTCACCCTCGGCCGTGGTGGTGAAGTTAACCCCACGGCTGTATGAATGACGTGTGAAAGGTGTATGAATGGACAGTGACATCATTGGGGCCTTGACGCTGGCGTTGCTGCTCCCAACTCCTACATGCTGGACTTGGGCTAATCCAATGCGATGTGCATGTGGTGTGTGTGATCTAGGGACATCAGTGGTGTACACGCGTGCACTGTCTGTGTGATTAATGTTTTGGTTTGGTGTCCAAAGATGCCTACGGCGAGGACCCTCCTGACTGCTCTTCCATCAGCAGACTGGTTCTCCTCTGGCAGGTGGGGACTGTGTAGGTCGGGGGTCAGGTCATCACGTATGTCAATGTGCAGGCCTTTTCTCATAGCAAAGTTGTGCAGAATGCTACATGCACCGATGATCTGACACACAAAGGTAGGGGAATACAATAGGGTCCCCCCGGACTTATCCAGGCAGCGGAAACGGGACTTCAGGAGCCCAAATGTTTGCTCCACCACTCCACGTGTTTTGATGTGTGCTTCATTGTATTTTCTCTCTCCTCTGGTTTGGGGGTTCCGGAAAGGAGTCATTAGATGGGGTCCCAATGCATATGCAGAGTCACCTGTAAGGTAAAAGACAGGAGAATGTTAGTCATGCATGTGCCACTTCTGTTGTGCATCACGGGAGGGGATAGTCATGCCTGACTCCCTTGTCACTCACCAACCAGCCAGCTGTTCTGGTTAAATTCTGCTGGGATGGGGCTCTGATTGTATATGAAACTGTCATGGCTGGACCCGGGGTGTTTGGCACGGACGTGCCATATGAGGCGTTGGGCATCGGCTATCACCTGTACGTTGATGGAATGCCAATGCTTCCGATTGCGGTATATGTGCTCTGTGGCACTGGGGGGCTGGAGTGGCAATGTTGTAGAAATCTGTCATTGCCTTCTGCCGCAGCTCCTCAGTGGTGGGTCTGATGAACTGGTTGGACATGCGTCTGAGGATTGCGGGGACAACCTGGTGCACACATCTGCTCACGGAGGACTGTGACATCCCAGCCACCACTCCACTTGTACGCTGGAATGATCCACTTGCAAGGAAATGAAGTGTTGCCAGGACCTTCACCAGTGGCTGCACTGCTTGTGAGCGGTGTGTCTTGCTGGTGATGTCACCCTGCAGGGTTGTGGTTAGTTCAAGTATTGCATCTGGGCTGAATCTGAAGAGGCGATACACCTCCTCATCCCCCATGCCAAAGAGGCTCATACGAGTGCGGTATATCCTCTCACGTGCCCGCCTCCTTCGTTCCGGGGGACCCATCAGTAGTTCGAGGACCACAATTGCTCCTGGCATGTTGGCACACAGAGGTGTTGTCCTTGCAAGTGTGGTTGTTCAGCTAGCTCCTATCGTCGGTAACGCTGCTGTAGCTGCTCTCCTGCTGACCTCTGACAGTCTGGAGTAAAGATAAAGCAGCCTTTTGTAGAAATAACTTTGCGCCGGACGGACGAGATACGCGCGGCGCATGTAGCCAGCGTATGGTGCTTATCCGTTCGCGAATCGGGAAATCTCCCTCATTTGCATATTTGCAGGGGAAATCAATGGGCGCGACTGATGCGCCCAGCGAAATTATGCGCTGACGATACTCTGGCGTCGGAACGTTCCGCCGGTCGCAAATGGCGCGTCTTCGGGCGCATCTAGTTTGGTGGGTACGGCCACATAGAAACGACGGCGCATCTTCACAGTTACGCGGCGCATATCGAAATACTCCAGCGCAAGTGTTGCTGAATCTGGCCCCAAGTATTCAAACGAAAGCTTGTAATACGCGCTGTAATGCAGGGGGATTAATGCGGCAGCATCATATCTACTACTACAGGTATGGGGGACATGGCTGCAATATGGGGGACAGGACATGGCTGCATCTGTGGGGGACATACATGGCTGCATCTGTGGGGGACATGCATGGCTGCATCTGTGGGGGACATACATGGCTGCATCTGTGGGGGACATGCATGGCTGCAATATGTGGGGACATACATGGCTGCATATGTGGGGGACATGGCTGTAATATGTGGGGGACATACATGGCTGCATCTGTGGGGGACATACATGGCTGCATATGTGGGGGACATACATGGCTGCAATATGTGGGGGACATACATGGCTGCAATATGTGGGGGACATGCATGGCTGCATATGTGGGGGACATGCATGGCTGCAATATATGTGGGGGACATGGCTGCATTTGGGGACACATTTAAAAAAAGTATCGGTATTCGGTATCGGCGACTACTTGAAAAAAAGTATCGGTACTTGTACTCGGTCCTGAAAAAGTGGTATCGGGACAACCCTAGTTTAAACCCATGGACAGTTCTATTTTATTATATAGGGAAATCTCATTTCACTTTTTATTTTTATTTTTTATTCAATATTTTTATTTATATAATTTTATTCAAATAATTTATATTAAAATGTAATTTAACCGCTTCAATACCAGGCTTTTATACCACCTCCATACCGGGCCTATTCTGACACTTCTCTCCTACATGTAATAATCATCATTCTTTTGCTAGAAAATGACGCAGTACCCCCAAACATTATATATGTTTTTTTTAGCAGACACCCTAGGGAATAAAATGGCGGTCATTCCAAAGTTTTATCTTGCACGTTATTTACGCAATTATTTTTCAAACGCCTTTTTTTTGTAAAAAAAATTGTTTTATGAATTAAAAAAATAACAAAACAGTAAAGTTAGCCCAATTTTTTTGTATTATGTGAAAGATTATGTTACACCGAGTAAATAGATACCCAACATGTCACGCTTTAATTATGCGCACACTCATGGAATGGCGCCAAACTTCGGTACTTAAAAATCTCCATAGGCAACATAGGTTACAGTTTAGATTTACAGAGGAGATCTAGTGCTAGATTTGTTGCTGGCACTCTAACGCACGCGGCGATACCTCACTTATGTGGTTTAAACGGCATTTACATATGTCGGCGGGACTTGCGTGTGCGTTCGCTTCTGCACGCGAGCTATCGGGGACAGAGGCGTTTTAATTTTTTTTTTATATTTTATTTTTTTTTTTGACTTATTTTTTATTTATTTTTACACTTTTTTTCATTTTTTTTTTCCACTTTTATTCCTATTACAAGGAATGTAAACATCCCTTGTAATAGGAAATGTGTGTGACAGGTCCTCTTTATGGAGAGATGCGGGGTCAATAAGACCTCACATCTCTCCTCCAGGCTGGAAACCATGAGATCGGTGAAAAAAAAATCACCGATCTCATGAATGGTGGCTTACAGCCGCAATTGCGGCTTTGTTTACTTACGGGGACCCGGGCGTGACGTCATCAGATCGCGCCTGGGTCCTACGACGGTCATAGAGATGACTGGTGACCATCTGGTCACCAGTCATCTCTATGCTTCCTGCCGCCGCCGACGATTCGTTCTCCGGGCCCCCGAAGGCACAGGTGAGCCCGGAGAAGCATCGGATGGCGGCGGGAGGGGGGGCTGTCCCCTCCCGCGGCCTGTAAGAACGATCAAGCGGTGGAACCGCCGCTATGATCGTTCTTACATTGTGCAGAATCGTCGGCTGAAGAAGAGGATATCTGGATGATGCCTCTGGCTGCAGGCATCATCCAGATATTCGCCTGCAATGCCCAGGCCGTCAATTGACGGCCACTTAGGATGGTAAATCCCATCCCAGGCCGTCAATTGTATATGGCTGGGTATTGAAGTGGTTAACCACTTCCATACCAGGCACTTACGCACCTTCCCGCCCAAGCCAATTTTCAGCTTTCAGCACTGTCGCACTTTGAATGACAATTGCGCGGTCATGCTACACTGTACCCAAACAAAATTGGCGTCCTTTTTTCCCCACAAATAGAGCTTTCTTTTGGAGGTATTTGATCATTTTTTGCGCAACAACTAATAAAAGACTGAAAATTTAGAAAAAAAAAAATATATTATTTTTTTCTGTTAACTTTTTTGTAAATAAGTATGTTTTCTCTTTCAATTACGGGCACTTATATGGCGGCACTGATGGGCACTTATGAGGTAGTACTGATGGGCACCGATGAGGTGGCACTGATAGGCGGCGCTGGTATGCGGCACTGATGGGCACTCATAGGTGGCACTGATGGGCACTCAAAGGTGGCACTGATGGGCACTCAAAGGTGGCACTGATGGGCACTCATAGGCGGCACTGATGGGCACTCATAGGCGGCACTGATGGGCACTCATGGGCAGCACTGGGAACTCATAGGCGGCACAGAATGGCACTCATGGGTGGCACTTATGGGTGGCACTGATGGGTACTTATGGGTGGCACAGATGGGCACTGATAGGTGGGCACTGGGCATGGATTGGCACGGATGGGGTGGCACTGAAGGACACTGTGGGGTGGCACTGATGGACTTTGAGGGGTGGCACTGATGTATATGTTGCCAGTCAGTGCCCATGTGTGGGCACTGACTTGCATCTTTCTTTTTTTTTTACCTGGCGGCTCTTCCTGTTTACATCGTGATCAGCCGTGATTGGACACGGCTGATCACGTGGTAGCGAGCCTCCGCCAGAGACTCGTTACCGAGATCGGTGATGCAGGGTGTCAGACTGACACCCCGCATCAGCGATCGCCGCGCTGCGTGCCCTCACAGGGCGCGCGCAGCATGAAATCGTGCAGGACGTTTGCGAACGTCTAGTCACGATTTTATAACCACTTCCCGGACGTAAATCTGCTATTGGCCGGGCGGGAAGTGGTTACATTTTTATCAACAGTGCATGGTATGACAGCTAGTTGACAGATGCAGGATCAACCATTTTACTATACACCATTCATAAGAAGAGAACCACATGTCTAAGTATTGTGTAAAATGTGAATAATAGATAGGTTATACCATTGTAGCGGCCTGCTCCTGTTGAACATGCGCTGCTTTAAATTTAGAGGGGGTCTAAGTTGTTAATTGA
This sequence comes from Rana kukunoris, assembly GCA_029574335.1. Lineage (NCBI taxonomy): Eukaryota > Metazoa > Chordata > Amphibia > Anura > Ranidae > Rana > Rana kukunoris. The sequence continues at coordinate 127,259 of JAJQKJ010001534.1, forward strand.
CTCAGGCAAATGTAATTATGGGCAATTTAGCCTTTGTTCCAGCCATGGCTGTGCTCGGAGTAACCACCATTGTTCGCCCGGGGGCGTTATTACCATCCCAGGCCAAGGGTGGCAGCAGCAGAGTCAGGGCGTATTTTGTGTCCCCCTCGGGAGCAAATCAGTGGGAGTGATTGTCCTGCTGTGCATGCTAGGGAGGGGTACTTAAGGAATAGACGCCATTGGACTGGGGTCGTCGGTCTGTCATCCCACGCACCTTGTGGTCCACCTGGCCAGGGGTGCGTGCTCCTGAGCTCCGGGACCACGTTGGTCCGGGGTTGAGGTTTAGCTAAGAAGTCCCCGTCCTGCGGGAGGAAGCCACTTGATGAAGGAAGCCATAGGAGGACCTATCCTGGAGAGGACCATGCAAGAGGCTGGTATCTTGGGAGAAGGCCTGGAAACTTCATCGAAGGATGCACCATATCCTGAGAGGCTTGATGGTGATCGCCTGTCAGATCTGAGTTCCACAGAAGTTAATCTGGAGAGATCCAGGGTGCTGAATCCTGTGGCAGGGGATTCTGGACCGAAAGTGTCTCCTCATAAAGGAAGGTCTGTGGCAGAGACTGTACTTTATTTGCCATGCGCCATTCCGGCTGCTTGGCCAATTAGAGGGACCTATCGGGGGGAGCAATACCCACTCCGGAGTGGCGACGAGAACTGTTTGCTGGAAGCAGGAGTGTTTCCTAATTGAGATTATGCACCTGAACCTATCTACCTGCTACTGCTGGACCTTAGTGCTGCCTTTGACACAGTAGACCACAAACTGCTGTTAACTCACCTCGCAGGGGTAGCTGGAGTGGTAGACTCGGATGGTTTTCATCATTTCTGAAAAATCGTTCTCAGACAGTGAAACTAGGACCTTTCACGTCTGATTCACGCAGCATGTCTTGCGGTGTCCCCCAGGGATCACCCCTATCGCCCGTGCTATTCAATATTTACCTCCGCCCACTCCTAAAAATAATTGGTAATCAAGACCTTCTCTATCACTCCTATGCGGACAACATGCAACTTTATTTTCGTATCACCGACAAAAAGAACCAATGCCCCGTATTAGAAAAATGCCTTAACCTCCCTGGCGGTATGATTCTGTCTGGAATTACGTACCAAAAGCGGTACAATTATTTTGCATGGAAATTCTGCGTTTTATACTGTAGGCCTGTAATTCTTAGGCGGCGTACAGACGATCGGACATATCCGATGAAAACGGTCCGCGGACCATTTTCATCGGATATGTCCGATCGGGAGTTTGATCCGATGGCGTGTACACACCATCGGATCAAATTCCCCGCCGCCGGACGGCGCGGTGACGCGGCGGTGACGTTGACGCCGCCGCGTCACCGCCACGTCACCGCACCAGGAAGTAAAACACTTCCGCGCATGCGCCGAATCCATTCGGCAGCGGCGCGGCGGCGGTGGGGGCCGACATGTCTGCTGGTAAGTGTACTAACCAGCAGACATGTCGGGCGGACAGATTCCACCGGATAGATTTCAAAGCTTGCTTTGAAATCTGTCGGGTGGAGAAATCTGTCCGCTAGCCCATACACACGAGCGGAGATGTCTGCTGAAACGGTCCATCGGACCGTTTTCAGCGGACATATCCCCTCGTGTGTACGCCGCCTTAGGAATAACTCACTTAAATTTGTCCAAACAAGAGTCTAGTAGACATCTCTGCTATGATAAAGTTTGAAACACAAAATCATAAAATTATAATATAATAAATAACTATAAATAATTATAACAAATAATAATGTAATTATAATAAAAATTATTCACTAATGTAATCAAATCAAAATCACTGAAATTTGCTCAGTTGCAGAATTGTCGCTGGCATTACTTTTATTTTTTTATGACGAATTTCCCCACAAATTGCTATCGCTCAATTCTGCAATTGATTATAATTTATTATCGCTGTTTTCTAGCTGCTCTAAAATCACTGTTGACATAAAGGGACACTTTTGGTTGCTATGGACAATTTACAGTTTGCAGGCACGAAAAAAAAATTTTTTATTATGTAAAAGAACATGCAGGGCACTGGGCAGACCACTAGGGACAAGGGGGGTGTGATTTTTTTACATACAGTACTGTAATCTATAAGATTACAGTGTACTGTATGTAATGTGTTTGTTTACTATTTTTAATTTGCCGCCGGTCTCCGCCTCCGTGCGCCGTTACGTCGCAGGGAACGGAGATCGGCGGCGCGCGGGCACTGTGTGAGTCGAATGGAGGACGCCACTCGCTCACACAGCATGGATGCATCGCTGGATCCAGGGACAAGGTAAGTACAGTATACCCAGCCTGGATACAAGGTAAGCCAGCGCGCGCTGCAGGCTCTGCATATTCACCCCGAGCGCGACTCTGGGTTACCGATTTTTACATAAAAAATCCACCCCGAGTCACGCTCGGGGATACCGCCAGGGGGGTTAATCAGATAGACAACTGGATGATGGAGAGTGACCTCAAACGAAATGGAGCAAAAACAGAACTCCTTCAACTCCATGCAAACCGAAAGAAACTGGCCAGAACTCCCTGGACACCACCACCCATCCTGGGACAAACCACCACCCCAAGCACCAAAGTCAAAAGTCTCTGAGTCATTTTTCACTCTGACATGACAATGGATGAACAAATAGGATCAGTAGTTAGTGGATCTCTCCATCTTCTACGACTCCTACGAAGAATTGTCCCCTTCATCCCCAAAGAAGACACAGCAGTAGTGGTAGGGACAATCATTAACTCTAGGGTTAGATTATGCAAATTCCCTCTACCTCGTACTCCCAAAATACCAGCTGGCCCATCTCCAAGTCGTCCAGAACACGGCAGCATGACTGGTAACAGGGAAAAAACCCCGGGAATCAATCACCCTGTCCCTGAGATCCCTCCATTGGTTGCCCATTAAAGACCGAGTCACATTTAAGGTCCTAAGCCTAACGCACAAATGTGTACACGAAAGCGCTCCCCAATACTTATGTGAGAAAATAAAACAACAAAACCCCGAGTGCTTCGGTCAACTAACCAAAAATGACTACAAATCCCCAAAGCCTGCTACAAGACCAAAGGAGAACGTCGATTTGCATTACAAGGACCTCAACTGTGCACTACCAACTAACATACGAATGGAAATTGATCACCTGGCCTTCAGAAAAAAACTCAAGACCCACCTATTCTGAAGGATAAATAGAAGGAAAATGGATGCCAAGCGCCTTGAGGTGATTCAGTTCGCAATTGTTGCACTATACAAGTTATTCACTCACTCACTCACTTACCTATATACCCTTCCACCCCTCCAACAATTTCTTCTTTTCTTACCAAGTTCTGCAAATAGATCCTAGAAAAAAAGTGTAAAGTGTGGACATTAAACTTTTTCAACTCTCTTTTACTACCCTGGACAGCGAGAAAATAGAGGTACCATGCCGCCTGAAATTCTCAGCAGCTCCTGCGGTGGGAAGTGCTACACCATAAAGGTGTATATTTGTGATTGGTGGACTTTATTTTTTTATTTTATGAACAAGTGTGCTGCTTGGTGTTTTACTTTGGCTGTGACACACGTCCGAGAACCTCGTCGGGCTAAACTCATCGTTTCGCCCGTCGAGGTTCCTGATGAGCGGTGGAAAAGGTCGTCGAGCCAAATTTCCTCATTGAACAACAAGGAAATAGAGAACATGCTCTCTATTTTGGCTCGACGAGCTTCCCGACGGGACGCTCGTCGAAAGTGTACACACGACCGATTTTCTCGGCAGAATATGTCTCCCAGCAAGCTTCTCGCTGGATTCTGCCGAGAAGCTTGTTGTGTGTACAGGGCCTTTCACTTTGATTTAACGAGACTGTAATCTCTGGATTTCTTATGAGACTACAATCTTAGATTCACAGTGAGCGTCCTGGACGTTAGTAGTAGAAAGCTTCTCTTCGCCTGCAGAGAATCGACCTGCACAGGTTCATAACTGATTTACTACTGCTTCATAAACAGACACCAAAGAGCATAATCCTGCAAATAGCTATTCACGCTGCATTATATAACTAGTTGTGTGCCTTGTCTGCAGATGCAAACTGAAGACTAAGCCAGTACAATGTTTAAAAAAAAAGATCACCTCTCCCATGTAGGGATATATTACTTTACATTATAAACATTTGCTTTATCCACAAACTTCTGCAATATAAACTCTGTAAGACCAACTGAGCCACACCCTTTCCAGAGAAATGTGAGACGCCTTTGAAGTTTCGATACGTGAGCCTTTCAGTTTCACTTCTCTCTTCTGCTGTCAGCGATGGCGTCTGCTGATCTGAGACAGGAGCTGGACTGTTCCATCTGTCTGACCACATATACAGATCCTGTAAACCTGAGATGTGGACACAACTTCTGCCGGGTCTGTATTGATCGTGTGTTGGATACACAGGAGGGGTCTGGAGGTTATTCCTGTCCTGAGTGCAGAGAAGAGTTCCGGGATCGGCCTGTACTGCAGAGGAACATAACACTACGTAACATAGTGGAGACTTTCCGGCCTACTCAGCTGGAAGAAGGGAAGACTGGAATCTTCTGTACTTACTGTATTCACTCTCCTGTACCTGCTGTTAAATCCTGTCTGCTGTGTGAAGCTTCTCTATGTAATGATCACCTGAGAGTCCACAGCAAGTCACCAGAACATGTCCTAACTGATCCCACCACTTCCATGGAGAACAGAAAATGCTCCATCCATAGAGAACTTCTTAAATATTACTGCACTGAGGACTCTGCCTGTATCTGTGTGTCCTGCAGACGGGATGGAGAACACCGGAGACACAAGGTGGAGACTCTGGTTGAGGCCTCTGAGAATAAAAAACAAAAACTCAAAAATGTTCTGCCGAAACTGATTGCCGACCGAGAGGAGATTGATCAAAGAGTCCAGAATCTTGAGAAACATAAGGGTAAAGTACAAGAAAAATCAGCTGGTAAAAAAGAGAGAGTCACTGCCCTGTTCATAAAGCTCAGGAGACATCTGGAGGACCTGAAGAAGAGAGCCCTGAGGAACATCTCCTGCCAGGAAGAGCAGATCTTACATTCATTGTCTAATTTGATTGATCAACTGGAAATAAAGAAGAAGGATCTGTCCAGAAAGATGGAGGACATTGAGCAGCTGTGTAACATGACTGACCCACTGACTGTCCTACAGGAATCAGACACAGGGGACTTGTGTGATACTGAGGAGGGAGATAATGAGGACAGAGAGAGACATGATAGACTCCTCCATGATGGAGAGGATCTGGATGTGGCTGGAATCGCACACATATTACACACAGGGTTATTTGATATGATGAAAGGGGTATATGTATTCTTCAATATACAGGAAGCTTCAGACATATTACTGGATGTAAACACGGCTCATAATTATCTACAGATATCAGATGACTTGAAAACTGTATCCTGGTCAGATATAGAGCAGAATCGTCCAGAAACACCAGAGAGATTTCAGGATACACTTCAGGTATTAAGCAGCAGGGAATTTTCCTCTGGACGACATTACTGGGAAGTGGATGTCAGTGAATTAGAGTGCTGGATGGTTGGGATGTGTTATCCCAGTATAGAGAGGAGAGGAGACCAGTCAAGGGTTGGAAAGAATAAGAAGTCCTGGGGGTTGTACGGGACAGAAAATCAGTATTCCATGAAACATGACCATAAAGAGATCCAGTTAGCTGGCAATATCTCCAGTAACAGAGTCAGGATCTATGTGGATTATGAGGCCGGGCGGCTGTCCTTTTATGATCTGTGTAACCCGATCAGACACCTCCACACCTTCACCACCACCTTCACTGAGCCCCTCCATGTTGCATTAGCTTTAGGGAGCGGTTCCATAACTATATCTGGGGGGGTCAGGAGATTTGAGTATTAATCATATAACAGGAAATCCACCCAAAATCTTCTGACATAGAAATCGGAATCTTCATGATTTTTAACAATTGGAATGATGTAGTGGGTGCAGCTTCCATATTTTATAAATCTGAGGTCCCTTAAACAAACAATCAGAGCTGTGATTTAAACTCTTAGGCCTCGTACACACGATCGGACTTATCCGATGAAAACGGTCCGCGGACCATTTCCATCGGATATGTCCGATCGGGAGTTTGATCCGATGGTGTGTACACACCATCAGATCAAATTCCCCACCGCCGGACGGCGCGGTGATGTGGCGGTGACGTTGACGCCGCCACGTCACCGCTACGTCACCGCACCAGGAAGTAAAACACTTCCGCGCATGCGCCGAATCCATTCGGCGGCGGCGCGGCCAGCGGTGCGGGACGACATGTCTGCTGGTAAGTGTACTAACCAGCAGACATGTCGGGCGGACAGATTCCCACCGGATAGATTTCAAAGCATGCTTTGAAATCTGTCGGGTGGACAAATCTGTCCGCTAGCCCATACACACGAGCGGAGATGTCTGCTGAAACGGTCCATCGGACCGTTTTCAGCGCACATATCCCCTCGTGTGTACGAGGCCTTAGGGTGACAATGACAATTGTTAGGGGTTTCAGGGGTTCATTAAATGCTAGTGGTCAGGATAAGACTAGGAGAAAAGAGTTAAGATTCATAGGGTAAAGTATTGATTTACATTGTAACTGATTATTATTATAAGTTGTGGGGACCCCTAACAGTAAAATTATTTTCCTATCGTGGGTTGTCGGCACAAGTAATTTGCGCCCCTAACCCACGGACATTTAGCGCTCCCTGAGTCCCTTCCACTCGTACAATATTAAAACCCCTTATGGTACATTTTAGGATGTACCACTCTTTCTCTTTGTTCTCCTTTCTTTCAGTTTTTATCTATCTCTATCCTCATTTTGTGTTTGTTTTCACCATCCCTCTATAGCCGTTCATTATGTTCTTTCGCTTATTCTTTCTTTCCCTTTTTTTTTCATTCTTCCCCCTCTTTTCCTCTCCCTTTCTCTATTTTTATTCCTTCTCTTACTCCCTGGTGGGCAGTATGGGATCAGTGGTAGTGCTGGCAGGGAGTTGGGACCAGTGGTAGTGCTGGCAGGGAGTTGGGACCAGTGGTAGTGCTGGCAGGGAGTTGGGATCAGTAGTAGTGCTGGCAGGGAGTTGGGATCAGTGGTAGTGCTGGCATGGAGTTGGGATCAGTGGTAGTGCTGGCAGGGAGTTGGGATCAGTAGTAGTGCTGGCAGGGAGTTGGGATCAGTGGTAGTGCTGGCATGGAGTTGGGACCAGTGGTAGTGCTGGCAGGGAGTTGGGATCAGTTGTAGTGCTGGCAGGGAGTTGGGATCAGTGGCAGTGCTGGTAGGGAGTTGGGATCAGCCAACTTAGGTGCTCTTGAACAAGGTCATCTGCTGATCTGAGAACTATAGTGTGGACTTTTAACCACTTAAGACCCGGACCAAAATGCAGGTAAATGACCAGGCCCTTTTTTGCGATTCGTCACTGCGTCGCTTTAACTGACAATTGCGCGGTCGTGCGACGTGGCTCCCAAACAAAATTTGCGTCCTTTTCTTCCCACAAATAGAGCTTTCTTTTGGTGGTATTTGATCGCCTCTGCGATTTTTATTTTTTGCGCTATATACAAAAATAGAGCGACATTTAAAAAAAAAAAACACAATATTGTTTACTTTTTGTTATATGAAAAATCAAATAAACTAAATTTTAGTCAAACATTTAGGCCAAAGTTTATTTAGCCACATGTCTTTAGTAAAAAAAAATCGCAATAAAAATAACTTAGCTACCTAGCGGGTACAGCGACACTAATACAGCGATCAGAAAAATGAGCGCTTAGTGACGCTGGCAATAGGGAGTGAAAGGGTTAACTAGGGCGGTGATCAAGGGGTTAAAACTTTATTAGGGGGGTACGGGGGCTACCCTGAACCTAACACTGACTGCCTGTCACACTGACACTAACTGCAGTGATCATACCTATAATCACTGCATTCAGTGACACTGTGACAGGGGGGAGGGAGTGGGGGGGTGATCGCAAGGGGTTAATGTGCCTACATGTCCTGGTAGTGTTGTGTACACTTACTGTGAGATGTGATCTCTCCTCAGCGGTGGTTGAAAAAAACGCCGAGGGAGAGATCACATCACTTCCTCCTTCCTGTGTTTACACAGGAGGAGGAAGTGCAGAGCGGGGGGGCGGACAAAAACGAATAGCCGCCCCCTCATCCCGTCTGGCTCCCAGAGCCGTCAGGACCATCGCCTGTACCGGGGGGGGGGGGGGGTCCTGATCGCCAAGGCCAAGGCAGGGACGTACAGGTAAGCCAATGTGCCTGTACATGCCATTCTGCCGACTTAAATGTACATGCGGCGGTCCGCAAGCGGTTAAAGGCAACTCTAATCACAAGGAAGTGGGGGAAATATTGCGCTGATCTAAATAAATGTGACAATGAAAGAAATAAGCTGTTCCACTACAATATGACAAATATTGAACAGTGATGTGGGGAAAAAAATGTAGCGTTGAATGAAATCGAGACAATAATATCTCTAAATGGAAACAAATGCAAATCACTGTAATGAATAGGTGACAAACAAATAGTGTAGATGAAGTGAATGAAAAAACAAGTGTTATAAACAAACACAAAAAATAACAATGTAAAGTCCATCAAAGGCTGGTGAACAAAGTAATGGTGGAACGACCACGTGGATCCTCAAAGGCAAGCAAACATTTCAGAAATTCAATGAAGATATAAATGTGCATACGAGAAGGCGTGGATCTGTCTGTCGAATGACAGCAAATCGATCGGGCATGAACACTCTTAGGGCACAATCTGCTTGGCTTCCTCAGCTATGACTAAGCATTTTATAACAATGTGAAACGCGTCAGATATATCATCCCACCGTTTGCTGTTTTTCTGTTTGTGCAGTGTTTTTTTACTGGATTAAAGGCTTTTATTGTTTTTTTACATTTATCGGAGTGCGGCTGTCCATACCTTCTTTCTTCCATTTATGCTTCGTGCATTGCCTGCACCCATTGGATTTTTCTGAGCTCACACTCACCACCGAGGTGCACTCATCTGGAGCGGCGGTCTCTTTCCCCAATCCTTATTTGGTATTGACAGGGCGCAGGCCCACATATAAGCTGGGGTCACATGCTACTAGGGGATTCTATCAGGGGGTACGGGGACTACCCACATATAAGCAGGCCCACATATAAGCTGGGGTCACATGCTACTAGGGGATTCTATCAGGGGGTACGGGGGCTACCCACATATAAGCAGGCCCACATATAAGCTGGGGTCACATGCTACTAGGGGATTCTATCAGGGGGTACGGGGGCTACCCACATATAAGCAGGCCCACATATAAGCTGGGGTCACATGCTACTAGGGGATTCTATCAGTGCAGGAGAAAGGAGAATGGAGGTTTAGGCAGTTGCTGCAGGGTGTCCCCACGTGGGGGGGGGGAGAGCCGAGCGTGGAGGAGGGCAGGAGATAGTGTTAGGTTATCAGGCTATGTATTTTATGGAAGAGTCTAACTAATTAACTCATTAATAATATGTTCATTTTTTAATTATGTCATTGTACGGTAGATGTCTCTCTATTTGGTGATGGGAGGTCTGGTATACAAATATTTTTAATTTTAATATGAACATCAATTTACATGGATAATTTAGTTATACCTATTTTAAGTGCGGGTTCACAATGTATAACCTCGCCTTTTTATTAATATGTTACAGGATAATAATTAAACAGGGGGTTCACCCTAAAAAAATAAAAATCTTTGTCTCCAGTGCCATTCAGCATACTAGCGTGAGCTACAGTATGCCTTTATTTTATTTTTTTTGTGCTGTACTTACAGTTTATTCCTTTAGTTTAGTTTCAGACTCCGGGCAGGAAATAGGCGTTCCTATCAAGAGGGGAACATGATTGACGGCCGGTTATGACGCGTCACGCATTCCGAAAATAGCCGGAGTAGGACTCGGCTCTTCACAGCGCCTGCGCAGCCAGCTCCTAGTCTGTGCGCAGGCGCCATGAAGAGCCGAGTCCTACTCCGGCTATTTTTGGAACGCATGACCCGCCATAGCTGGCCGTCAATCATGTTCCCCTCTTCATAGGAATGCCTTTTCCCCTGAAACAAACTAATGGATTAAACTGTAAGTACAGCACAAAAGAATAAAGGCATACTGTAGCTCACGCTAGTATGCTGAATGGCATGGTAAAAAGTTGTTTTTTAGGGTGAACCTCCGCTTTAAGAACCATTTAATGGTATTATTATGATAAAAAAAATGTTCATATAGCGACAAGGCTTGGAACGCATTCTTGTTACCATCCAGGTTTGGCATGATGCATGCTGCTCTGGATGTCAGTATCCAGACAACGCATTGTGCTCTCCCTCTAGTCCATAGGTGGCAAACACAAGGCCGGCAGGCCGAATGCGGCCCTCCAGGCCATTTCATGTGGCCCTCACACCTCTTCTGCAGCTGCTCCAGCCCTCCTCTGGTCCTCCTTAAGACCCTTACGTTCTGCTTTTAAGCAATGCATCCAGCTTCTTCCCAGCAGCAGCATAAGGAAAGGGGGGTGCACTGTGATGTAAGGGAGGGTGGGGGACTCAACTTCTGATGGTGGGGTGGCTCTTGACATCTAATGTAATGGGAGGGGATGCACTGGACATCTAATCTTACAGCTACAACCGGCCCTTTTGAGGGCAATCACAATGCCGATGTGGCCCACGATCAAATTGAGTTTGACGCCCCTGCTCTAGTCAGTATGAGATCGATGCTTGAGGTGGCGCTTGCGCAACCACCTTGAGCAGATTGATGTGTGTGGTGCACACCAGACACCGGTATTCCCGAGGAGACATGAAATATGCTAATAACTTCCACAGGCTTGAAATTAATTTACAAACTTTAATTGGATGAATTATTTATATATACGCAAAGACTGGTTTGGACCCTTACCCTAGATTATGTCTTATTAAAAGAAACGCGTCAGTTGCTGAGTCTTATTCATGCCATTGCGTACCATATTGCTTCTGTGACTATTTCTTTAGGATCATTTGATGAGCGCTGTACCTTCATACCTGATGTAAGTGGTCTGTACTTTGTGTAAAACCACCAATATGAAATTGTATTAAGTGTGGAGGTTTTTCATCTTTTATGATTGTTGGACCACATGATAACATAACAGAATGTTGTAAGCCAATGTACAGTGCCTTGCGAAAGTATTCGGCCCCCTTGAACTTTGCGACCTTTTGCCACATTTCAGGCTTCAAACATAAAGATATAAAACTGTAATTTTTTGTGAAGACTCAACAACAAGTGGGACACAATCATGAAGTGGAATGAAATTTATTGGATATTTCAAACTTTTTTAACAAATAAAAAACTTAAAAATTGGGCGTTCAAAATTATTCAGCCCCGTTACTTTCAGTGCAGCAAACTCTCTCCAGAAGTTCAGTGAGGATCTCTGAATGATCCAATGTTGACCTAAATGACTAATGATGATAAATAGAATCCACCTGTGTGTAATCAAGTCTCCATATAAATGCACCTGCACTGTGATAGTCTCAGGCGGCGTACACACGATCGGATATATCCGATGAAAACGGTCCGCGGACCATTTCCATCGGATATGTCCGATCGGGAGTTTGATCCGATGGCGTGTACACACCATCGGATCAAATTCCCCGCCGCCGGACGGCGCGGTGACGTAGTGGTGACACGGTGGTGACGTTGACGCCGCCGCGTCACCGCCACGTCACCGCACCAGGAAGTAAAACACTTCCGCGCATGCGCCGAATCCATTCGGCAGCGGCGCGGCGGCGGTGGGGGCCGACATGTCTGCTGGTAAGTGTACTAACCAGCAGACATGTCGGGCGGACAGATTCCCACCGGATAGATTTCAAAGCATGCTTTGAAATCTGTCGGGTGGAGAAATCTGTCCGCTAGCCCATACACACGAGCGGAGATGTCTGCTGAAACGGTCCATCGGACCGTTTTCAGCGGACATATCCCCTCGTGTGTACGCGGCCTCAGAGGTCCGTTTAAAGCGCAGAGAGCATCATGAAGAACAAGGAACACACCAGGCAGGTCCGAGATACTGTTGTGGAGAAGTTTAAAGCTGGATTTGGATACAAAAAGATTTCCCAAGCTTTAAACATCCCAAGGAGCAATGTGCAAGCGATAATATTGAAATGGAAGGAGTATCAGACCACTGAAAATCTACGAAGACCTGGCCGTCCCTCTAAACTTTCAGCTTATACAAGGAGAAGACTGATCAGAGATGCAGCCAAGAGGCCCATGATCACTCTGGATGAACTGCAGAGATCTACAGCTGAGGTGGGAGACTCTGTCCATAGGACAACAGTCAGTCCCTGTATACTGCACAAATCTGCCCTTTATGGAAGAGTGGCAAGGAGAAAACGATTTCCTAAAGATATCCATAAAAAGTGTCGTTTAAAGTTTGCCACAAGCCACCTGGGAGACACACCAAACATGTGGAAGAAGGTGCTCTGGTCAGATGAAACCAAAATCAAACTTTTTGGCAGCAATGCAAATCTTTATGTTTGGTGTAAAAGCAACACAGCTCATCACCCTGAACACACCATCCCCACTGTGAAACATGGTGGTGGCAGCATCATGGTTTGGGCCTGCTTTTCTTCAGTAGGGACAGGGAAGATGGTTAAAATTGATGGGAAGATGGATGGAGCCAAATACAGGACCATTCTGGAAGAAAACCTGATGGAGTCTGCAAAAGACCTGAGACTGGAACAGAGATTTGTCTTCCAACAAGACAATGATCCAAAACATAAAGCAAAATCTACAATGAAATGGTTCACAAATAAACATATCCAGGTGTTAGAATGGCCAAGTCAAAGTCCAGACCTGAATCCAATCGAGAATCTGTGGAAAGAACTGACATATGCTGTTCACAAACACTCTCCATCCAACCTCAATGAGCTTGAGCTGTTTTGCAAAGAGGAATGGGAAAAAATGTCAGTCTCTCAATGTGCAAAACTGATAGAGACATACCCCAAGCGACTTACAGCTGTAATCGCAGCAAAAGGTGGTGCTACAAAGTAAGAGGGGGCTGAATAATTTTGTACGCCCAATTTTTCAGTTTTTTATTTGTTAAAAAAGTTTGAAATATCCAATAAATTTCGTTCCACTTCATGATTGTGTCCCACTTGTTGTTGATTCTTCACAAATAATTACAGTTTTATATCTTTATGTTTGAAGCCTGAAATGTGGCAAAAGGTTGCAAATTTCAAGGGGGCCGAATACTTTCGCAAGGCACTGTATATAAAGATATATAATATACTGTTTTTGTTTTCTCTTCCTCATATAAAATCTGAAATGGCTGCTGTGAAAAGACCAAATAACCTCCAGTCCATACAGATATGAATGCCTTGTTGTCTAAGGCAATTTTGAGATTCACATACGTTAAAATCAGCACATTTATTTTATTTTTTGTTATAAAATGACTTGTGGCTCCTGTAAAAGGCTAGGCCGAAAATCTCCCAATACACATGTATATTACACAAATAAGCTAAATAAGATAATAATAAAAAGCTAAATAAGCTGTCTTCATGAGGTGATTCATAGGCCTCCTGTACACTGACCTGATATATGAACATCAGACATTCCTGACAGGAAAAATGCAAAGATGGGCTGTATAGAAATTATTATTATTATTCTACAGGATTTATACAGCGCCAACAGTTTGTGCAGTGCTTTACAATATAAAGGGGGTCAGTAGAATTACCACTCAGTTCAATACAGAAAGAATGTAAGGAAAAAGGGGGGAAAACTGTTTTAAGCCCCCCTTGCCTCATGGAATTGCGGCAGCTAGGTTTCTAGTATTCCCTCAGGTTTAAAATTTGCGGGAAGACTTCCCATTGGCCATTGGCCTCTGGGAAGGTCAGATGATCACTGTATCTGGGCAGTGTAAGGGGTTTTCTGGGTGGAATTTAAGATAAAAAGGGGGTTCCGAGCCCCACAGATTCAGTCACCTCAGTAGCAACAGCTGTGGTGCTCAGGGAGCAAACAGCGCTACTGAGGCTGAAGAAGATGTCCCTTCTGAGGCGCCTAATCGAAAGGGCCAGGGAATGAGCGGGGGAGAAATGGATCCGAACATGCCCGACCTACCTCGATCTATGGGTCAAGTCACAGCCAAAGTTCCCATGGCCGTCGTCGGCAGGTCTGCCTCCACGGCCGCAGCCACCACCGTTGATGCTACACCCAGGGGCCCAATCAGAGCAGACAAGGCTCTGGAAGAAGTCTGGAGCCCAGCGGTGGGTTTGGAGGAAGAGGATGCTCCACCCACAAAGGAAGTTCTGGGCCGGCGGTCAGCTTGATGTGTTGCTTCCCTTCCAGTCAGGGGGCCGACAAAGAGGCTACAGGATCCAGCATTACTCCCCCTCACCGCACCGCACTGTCTCTTCCCATAGCGCCGGGGGTTCCCCCCTCAGCGCAAGGGTAGCATGACTGGAAGCATGGTGGGGGAGTGCAATGCAAGAAGAAGGAGCCCAGTGATAACAGTGCCGCCAAGGTCACAAGGGGCGCTGGAAGAGAGAGGATCCCAGCCGGGGGGCTTAACCCCTCTAGAGGTTGGCCAACAACCCCAATGAAATCCTAACCCGGTGGTCTGCACTCAAAGTGATCAGCAGGTAGGTGCTGCTGCTGCTGTACCTGGCACTGGTGAATTTGATCCGCATTTAATTGAATTATTCTCCTCAGTTTTAGTCAGGCCTGTTAGGGAATTGAATGCAGTTAGAGAGAGTACAGAGGTTAATTTACCTGCTCCTGTTTTGATCAATACTTCTCCTTTGTCTGCAATCTCATCTGCTTGTGAGGAAACTGTGGCCGCAGGTTGGGCGCCATCTAGTGACGGTAATGCTAACTCTCAGGTTTTTTCCTTGGCTAAATCACAGCTTTCTTCTACAGCTAATATTCGGCGCCATTAGTAGTAAAAAAAAAATATTAATAAAAATGCCAAAAAAATATCCCCTATTTTGTAAACGCTATACATTTTGTGCAAACCAATTATTTTTACCAAAAATAAGTAGAAGAATACGTATCGGCATAAACTGAGGAAAAAAAAATGTTTTTTTTTATATATATTTTTGGGGGATATTTATTACAGCAAAAAGTAAAAAATATAGATTTTTTTTCAAACTTGTCGCTCTATTTTTGTTTATAGCGCAAATAATAAAATCCGCAGAGGTGATAAAATACCACCAAAAGAAAGTTCAATGTGTGGGGGAAAAAAAGGACATCAATTTTGTTTGGGAGCCACGTCGTACGACCGCGCAATTGTCACTTAAAGCGACGCACTGCCGAATCGCAAAATGGTTCGGAGCTTAAGTGGATAAAAAAAAAAAATTCCCAAACAAATTGCGTTTGAAAGACCGCTGCGCTAATACAGTGTGATGTAAAAATTTTCAACAACCACAATTTTATTCTCTAGGGTCTCTGCTATAGATATATATATATATTAAATGTTTGGGGGTTCTACGTAATTTTCTTGCAAAAAATACAGATTTTTTACTTGTAAACAACAAATGTCAGGAAAAAAAAAGAGCTAATCCCGATCGGACGACATTGGACGGCAATTATTAAATTGACCACTAGATGGTGATCTAGTCACACAGGACTTTAGAGCTCATTTATACTTGCTTTAGCCCTCTAAGGAGCATTCTGCGGTGTATGACTTTGCAGAGGGTATTGTGTCGCCTCTAGGGGTGAGCTTCGAGTTCGAGTAGAACTCATGTTGGACTCGAACATTGCCTGTTCGCCGAACAGCGAACTATTTGGGGTGTTCGCGGCAAGTTCGTGTGAACTTTAGAACCCTGTTAAAGTGTATGGGACTTTCATTTTAAAGGCTAATATGCAAGTTATTGTAATAAAAAGTGTTTGGGGACCTGGGTCCTGCCCCAGGGGACATGTATCAATGCAAAAAAAAGTTTTAAAAACTGCAGTTTTTTTAGCAGCAGTGATTTTAATATTTCCTTTAAGTAAAACAATAAAAGTGAAATATTCCTTTAAATTTCGTACCTAGGAAGGTGTATAGTATGCCTGTAAAGTAGCGCTTGTTTCCTGTGATTAGAACTGTCCCTGCACAAAGTGTCATTTCTGAAGGAAAAAAAGTAATTTAAAATCACTCGCGGCTATAATGAATTGTCGGCTCCCGGCAATACAGAGAAAAGTCATTCATAAAAAAAAAATGTGTGGGGGTCCACGGCATTTTTTTTATTAAATTTGGGGTGGAGTTCCCTTTAAAATCCATATCAGAACTGAAGGGTCTGGAATGGATATTTGGTTGGAACCCCACATAATTTTTTTTTAATTTGACGCAGCATTCCCCTTAATATCCATACCAGACCCTAAGGTGAGTGATTTTAAATGACTTTTTTCCTTCAGAAATTACATTTTGTGCAGGGACAGTTCTAAGCACAGGAAACAAGCGCTACTTTACATGCATACTATACACCCCCCTAGGTACGATTTTTTTCTAGGTTACAATTTTATTGTTTCACTTTAAGCATTATTAAAATCACTGCTCCTGAAAAAACGTCTGTATTTTAAAACTTTTTTTGCATTGATACATGTCCTCTCTGGCAGGACCCAGGTCCCCAAACACTCCCCTGAGGCAGGACCTGGGTCCCCAAACACTCCCCTGGGGCAGGACCCGGGTCCCCAAACACTCCCCTGGGGCAGGACCCAGGTCCCCAAACACTTTTTATTACAATAACTTGCATATTAGCCTTTAAAATTAGTACTTTAGATTTCAAATGTTTGAGTCCCATAGACTTTAACAGGGTTCTAAAGTTCACACAAACTTTTGGTCTGTTCGCAGGTTCTGGTGTGAACCGAACCCAGGGGTGTTCGGCTCATCCCTAGTCGCCTCCTTGCTGCTCGTTTTAACTCCTAAAAGCCCACAGCACTGTACTGCAACCGGGTGCATTGTACGCCGTTGGCGAGGTGGTTGTTGTAGCGTGGGCCCATTCATTTGAATAGGTCACGTTTCGGCATGCGCAGTGCCACCAAACGCAATGGGGGATCGTTTTTTTGCTGTGTGGCATGTATATGGTTCCACCATGGCCCTTTTAAGCAGTGGGTTACTCTCCGTGCCGATCCGCCCTATAGGCTCACTATGCAAGCCGCTTCGGCTAATTACTAAAGGCCCCACCTGGTGAGAAGAAGTCATTTTCGGCCCCTCACCCCGCTTCTCAACTCGCTGGCTGCATGGGAGAAGAGGTAAGAAGTTAGCACTCCCCGCTTCTCACTTTAATGTAAGATGTAATTTCCGACAACCCCCCCACCCCCCGCTTCTCAACTGTGACATGTTATTTTGCTTAGGGCCCCAGGGAGGTCAGGATCGGCACTGGTTACTCTGGAGTCTGACTTATTGTCAGTACCGCTGGCTTCTCTTCCATGGCGGCTCTCAACAGACCGTCCTCCTCTTTCACAGCTAACACTCCCGCTCTCTTTGTTTTTATAAGTCTGGGCAGTGGCAGCCTGTCCATTAACCCCTTCAATACCGGGTATTTATACCCACCTCCATTCTGGCACTTCTCTCCTCCATGTACAAATCATCATTCTTTTGCTAGAAAATTACTCAGAACCCCCAAACATTATATATGTTTTTTTTTTTTTAGCAGACACCCTAGGGAATAAAATGGCGGTCATTGCAACTTTTTATCTTGCACGGTATTTGCGCAATAATTTTTCAAACGCCTTTTTTGGGGAAAAAAATCAGTTTCACAAATTAAAAAATAACAAAACAGTAAAGTTATCCCAATTGTTTTGTAAAATATGAAAGATGATGTTACGCCGATTAAATAGATACCTAACATGTCACGTTTTAAAATTGCGCACACTCATGGAATGGCGCCAAACTTCGGTACTTAAAAATCTCCATAGGCAACGCTTTGTAAATTGCGCCCGCTCATGGAATGGCGTCACTTTTACCCTTAAAAATCTCCATAGGCGACATTTAAAAAAATCTATAGGTTGCATCTTTTGAGTTACAGAGGAGGCCTGGTGCTAGAATTGTTGCTCTCGCTCTAACGCACACGGCGATACCTCACATGTGTGGTTTACATATGTGGGCCTTCACTTCTGAGCACGAGCTACTAGAGACAGGGGCGTTTTAAAAAAAATTATTACTATTTTTTTTTTCTACTTAATTATTTTTTTTTAAATGTTTTTACATTTTTTTTATCACTTTTATTCCTATTACAAGGAATGTAAACATCCCTTGTAATGAGAATTGTGACAGGTCCTCTTTATGGAGAGATGGTCAATAAGACCACACATCTCTCCTACAGGCTGAAAAGCATGAGATCGAGAAAAAAAATTCACAGATCTCATGCTTACTAGCCAAAATCGCGGCATTGTTTACTTCTGGGAACCCGGGTGACGTCATCACATTGTGCCCGGGCCTCCATCTGATAACCAGTCATCTCTATGCTGGTCATGTGACAATGCGTCATGTGACACCAATGACACAGGAGAGCCGGAGAAGCACCGGATGCAGGCGGGACTGGGGATGTCCCCTCCCACCGCCTATAAGAACGATCAAGCATCAGAACTGCCTCTATGATCGTTCTTATTGTGTGCAGAATCACCGGCAGAAGAGAAGGATATCTGAATGATGCCTCTAGCTGCACCCATCATTCAGATATCCCCCCACAAAGCCCAGGACATCATATGACGTCCACCCAGGATGGGAGATCCCCTCTGTGGACGTCATATTACTATGGCTGGGTATTAAAGTGGTTAAGGGCGTACAGGTGCCACCCCCTGAAGCTATGAATCTATCCATGGCCGCTGTAGCCACCCCCTATTCAGGCATCCGGACCCTTTTTGTACAGCCCCCTGCCACCACCCCCAAGCTATGTACAGCCCCCTGCCGTCCCCTCCCACCAAGCTATGTACAACACCCTGCTGTCCCCTCCCACCAAGCTATGTACAGCACCCTGCCGGCCCCTCCCACCAAGCTATGTACAACACCCTGCTGTCCCCTCCCACCAAGCTATGTACAGCACCCTGCCGGTCCCTCCCACCAAGCTATGTACAACACCCTGCCGTCCCCTCCCACCAAGCTATGTACAGCACCCTGCCGTCCCCTCCAACCAAGCTATGTACAGCCCCCTGCCGTTCCTTCCCACCAAGATATGTACAGCACCCTGCCATCACCTCCCACCAAGCTATGTACAGCCCCCTGCCGTCCCCTCCAACCAAGCTATGTAGAGCCCCCTGCCGTCCCTTCCCACCAAGATATGTACAGCACCCTGCCATCACCTCCCACCAAGCTATGTACAGCCCCCTGCCGTCCCTTCCCACCAAGATATGTTCAGCACCCTGCCATCACCTCCCACCAAGCTATGTACACCACCCTGCCGTCCCCTCCCACCAAGATATGTACAGCCCCTTGCCGTCCCCTCCCACCAAGCTATGTACAGCACCCTGCCGGCCCCTTCCACCAAGCTATGTACCACGCTCTGTCGGCCCCTCCCACCAAGCTATGTACCACGCCCTGTCGGCCCCTCCCACCAGCCATGATCTGCATACATTGCACAGAGAAGCACGGTGCCCCAGTGATGACGTCTCTAGATCTAAAATAAATGATGTAATGAAAAAGGAACGGTTTTATATTAAAAAGTCATTAGTATGTAGATGAGGAAATAATGGAGGGTAAAATATAAACAGAATAAACTTCAGTATTAAAAGAGCTCCCAGGGGTGACAGATTCTCTTTATTAGGTAAACATCTATTCAGTGTTAATAAATGTAAATAAGAGCCTCTGGAGTAAAATAGGTTGTTATTAGGGTAAACTGTACCATCATCCTTGCATTTGAGAAATGGGGTACTTGGGTCTAAGGTCCCCGGACCAAAGAGCCAAGAAGGGGGTAGTGGGCCAATTAGGACTATTACGGTACTTATATACAGATAAACAAAAAGATTAAAATTGTCTGAGATAAAGGGTAGGTGGGTCTATAGGTTAGTATCAATATAGCTCAGCCTAAAAAAAATAGGGAGGGGTGAGAGGTGTGTGGGAAAACATGGCACTCGTGATTGCTGTGAATGAGGTGAAACAAGATTGAGGGGGGGTAGGTGAGGGAGTGAACTGGGCTACCCCCCCTCAATCTTGTTTCACCTCATTCACAGCAATCACGAGTGCCATGTTTTCCCACACACCTCTCACCCCTCCCTATTTTTTTAGGCTGAGCTATATTGATACTAACCTATAGACCCACCTACCCTTTATCTCAGACAAGTAGGTCCCTCTATACCTGTGTCCATTCTGGCCACCCCTCTGGGACTCTGTCTGGCTGCGCCCACTGCCACCCTGTTGCGGGATTGTCCAGGTGAGCAAATGTGCCCGTGATTCCCCTGTGTATTTTCATGTTGTTTATATATACTGTATATGTTTACTTGATTCAGTGTTAACTATTTTTTAGACCCTCTCCTGATGAAGCGGTCCCAACCGCGAAACTAGTTGAGAACTTGTGACAGTCGTCATATCCATCGTGCCTTTTTCCCCCTTTGGGGACCTTGTCTTGATGTTGCTGGATGATTGCCATCATTTTAATGTTGTAATGTGTTTTGTCTGTACCCTGTAATAAAAATTTTGAACAATTTTAATCTTTTTGTTTATCTGTATATAAGTACCGTAATAGTCCTAATTGGCCGACTACCCCCTTCTTGGCTCTTTGGTCCAGGGACCTTAGACCCAAGTACCCCATCTATTCAGTGTTACGGGAAGGTCCTGGCCAGCCGCCATCCCTTATGGTTTCTTAAAGGCGGAGCGCATTGCAAGTCTGAATAACACATTGAAGTGTTTGCTTCCTAATTTGCAGAACAAAAGCAGATTAGCGGGGAGTGAAGGTCGGGCTGGCTAGGAGCGTGTTCATACACAACACTTCGGGATTGTCTGCAGCAGATGACTGGGGGGGGGGGTATGTGTGCAAACAGAGCAGTGCATTCAAAGTGGACCTAGAGTCAGATATATTGGCCCGGATTCACATACATCGGCGCACATTTATGCCGCCGTAGTGTATCTCTTTTACGCTACGCCGACGCAGCGCAGAGAGGCAAGCATGGAATTCACAAAGCAACTGCTCCCAACTCTGCGCCGGCGTATATTTTGTAGGCGTAAGCCGGCGTAAGTGGAAGTAGGTGGAAATGGGCGTGATCCATGTTAATGAAGCGTGACCCCATGCAAATGATGGGCCGGGCGCCAGACAAGTACTTAAAACGAACTGGGCATGCGTCGAGACGTGGACCTATCCCCGTGCGCATGCGCACAACCACGTCGGAACAACTGCCTAAGATACGGCGGATCACTGTGTACGCCGTGAACGTAACTTACGCCCAGCCAGACCCACGTCGGCCCATATTCACAGACGTCCAACGTACAATACGTAGGCTTGTGTTCCCTGGTCCATACCTTTTCATGGGTTGCGCCTCATCTATGGGGAATAACTTTACACCGGACGTAAAACTTACGCAAACCGCTTAAATCATGCGCCGGGCGCAAGTACTTTGTGAATCGGCGTATCTCCCTCATTTGCATATTTGAATAGAAAATCAATTGGAGCGCCACATGCGTCCAGCGTAAATATGCGCCCACTCTACCCCGGCGTAGGCAAGTTACGTCGGTGGGATGAAGTCTGTTTTTAGTCGTCTCTTAGTTTGTGGGTCTGGCGCACAGATACGACGGCGCATATTTTTACTTACGCGGCGTATCTGGAGATACGTCGGCGTAAGTGCTTTGTGAATCCGGGTCATTATGTTCAGTACATGCAAAGTAATGGCAGAACTGTTTTGCTCTCATAGAGATCACAGTACTCCCCCTTACAATGCTTACACATGCTTTCCTCTCCAGACGAACGGAGCCATCTTTGTTCTGGCATCATCCAGAGTCACCTTCTACTTTCTGGACCGGCTCAGAGAGGACACAAGCATGTGAATCCTGGTGCCTGTGCAGTTCTTGGCTGTGTTCATGAATATAGATCAGTCCCTGCTGCAACCTTTCACCTACAAGGTTACAGTTTGCAGTCTGAATATTGGACTGTGGAAATTCTTCCTCCTGCTTGCAGTATAGTGATGACATCATCTTAGCCGGGACAAAGTCACTCTATTGGAATCATATTTGGGGAATGGGGATGTTACAAGATCTTGTCTCGAATTTGGAGTTAGATTTGGCATAGCTCCCAACTGTCCCTGATTTGGAGCAATGTCCCTCTCTCCCTCGTTTCCCCTCATTTGTCCCTCATCTATAGAGTTGTATTTAAAATGCACTTTTTATCTTTCAAAAAGTGTTTCCCAGTGCTAAACCTTTCATCTGATTTTTAAATTGCTGTATTTGTACATTTTACAAGCCAATATAAAGGAATAGTAGTGGTAAAAAAGGCCCTTTGGATGTAGTCAACATTTTTTGGGGTTAATTCTCCTTTAAGGGGGCGTGGCAGGGGCGTGTCCTATGCCTATATATACGTTTGATAGTAGGTGTCCCTCATTCCCATCTCAAAATGTTGGGAGGTGTGTATTTGGTGAGGTCCCTAATGTGTTTCTCACTGTTCTCTCTGCTGGAGGGAAAGCTGTACCTGAGGCCCAGCAGTCCAAGGATCTCCCTGCATCCATTACATTCATTGGATCTGTGTTTATTCCACCTTTCCTGCTTTTTCTTCAATTTTCCCCACCATTCCCCATCATCAGATCACCAGTCATCAGGGAAGGGGGGCACAGCTTCCACAGTACAGGTCCTTTCTAATGTCATGAAAAATGACATCAACAATCTGCAGCAGCTCTCTTTTTTTTCTAAAACTCTCAAAATATATTAAAATATATATTTCTTGTGTAGCAGGCACTTTTCTAGACTGATCTCATCTATTAAGGGACAGCTGTCTGCTGCAGCTGCAACCTATTGGAGGTTGTCTGTAAACGCTCTATTGGAAGAGCCTGAGACAATCATGAGACAGCAGCATAGAACTGTGGGAGAGGAGATAAAAATCTAGAGGAACTAGGCCAGAGACTTTTTTTTGCCTGCACCCAATCAGGAGAGCATCTGCACTCTGTGTGTGTGTGTGGAACCGCGGCCTACCAAGGGGCACACAGCCTGCAGCTCCAGCCCAGAGGAACAGATTGCTCATGCAGCTCCAGCCCAGAGGAACAGATTGTTCATGAAGCTTCAGCCCAGAGGGACAGATTGTTCATGCAGCTCCAGCCCAGAGGAACAGATTGTTCATGCAGCTCCAGCCCAGAGGAACAGATTGTTCATGAAGCTTCAGCCCAGAGGGACAGATTGTTCATGCAGCTCCAGCCCAGAGGAACAGATTGTTTATGCAGCTCCAGCCCAGAGGGACAGATTGTTTATGCAGCTCCAGCCCAGAGGGACAGATTGTTCATGCAGCTCCAGCCCAGAGGGACAGATTGTTCATGCAGCTCCAGCCCAGAGGAACAGATTGTTCATGCAGCTCCAGCCCAGAGGAACAGATTGTTCATGAATCTTCAGCCAAGAGGAACAGATTGTTCTTGCAGCTCCAGCCCAGAGGAAAAGATTGTTCATGCAGCTCCAGCCCAGAGGGACAGACTACCCATGCTAAAGAAGGACAGCTCAAGGACTGAATGCCACTGCGACACACCTGCATCTAAGATCGATTGATCGCTCAGTGGAGGACCGCTGACTGTGTACAGGATTTGGTGAGGGGGCTTTGTCCAGGAACCTTTAATGGTTTTTATAGAATACCACATCCAAATATTGTCCACAGAGCTCCTACGTTGCCGGTGAAGATAATAAAACTCAAAGCGTTGCCTCCAGGACATTACTGCAGTTGCTCTTAAAGGGGGCACACCACGTGTATTGAGATCATTTGACTGGGTGTGTACTAGAGGTATCGTAGGCCGGCCTGGGGTTCCCCTTTAGCCACAGCATACCACACACACCAAAAGTTATTGGGGAGTCTATTTAATCTGTACACATTGTTACCTATTGCTTTTGTTGTTTGCATAGTGTTCCTGACTGTTTAAACCAAGTCCTGGGTACTTACACAGGTCCTGACTGTCTAATGTTAACCTGAATTTTACTTTTCTTCAAGTAAACTACACAAAGGACCGTGTTGTGTATTCCTGCTGAGTTATTCCATTAATCACATTGCTAGGTGTGCCAGAGGGGCTGGGACAGTTCATTGGGGTTGAAAGGCAGAGTAACGGACAGAACAAACAAAAGCAGCTCCCTCTTGTGTTTGCTACTCTAGCGCCCCTGTACTTCCAAGTACGGACGCTGTTTAAATTTAGAGTGGGATGAGAGAGTTACTTGGCTCTTATGTTAATTTAGTTGCTGTGCTGTCGTTTCATTCTGTGTTCCAAAGATGCCTTTTCATCTCGGAGCGACAGGTGGAGGCAGTGGAGACCAGTGGGAGTGCCTTCTTGCCAGCAGCCAATCAGAGGAGGTTTTCCCTCGCGGGGCATGCTGGGGGAGGGTACTTCTAGGAGGCGCCTGTGACGGTAGTAGAACATATCCCCGTCAAGCCTTCCCTTCTTCTCCCATAAAAGAAATCACCCAATATTCCCCGACTAGGAATATCCCTGGAATCGCCGAATAATCCACACATGAGCCAAGGCTTAATGCTGAATGTAACAGGACACACTTTATTGAAACAACCCCCAACAACCGCTTTCCTATTGGTCCATTGTAAAGTATGCAGTCTTCACTCTGGTCCTCTTAAACCATGCAAATGAGGACTTGAAAATGTCTCCGCAGAGATTGGTCCCAATGCTTGAATAGCCTGAATATGTGTGGCCAGAAGCCTGTGATGTGTTTTCAGACAAAAGCCCCAGGGGGTCAATCAATGTACACAATAGCCAGCCACAGAACAATGGAGCCGTCTGGAGAATTGAGACAGGGCAGAAGGCATTTACACCTGATAATAGAAAGGCTTTAGATAGGGTTATCACATAATGGACAATGAGTATTTCTTCTGAGTCTATTGACCTGGCTGAGGTTCAGAATTAAATCTTCTGTAATACATGAATTAGGATTTCAGTATTTCATGGTCCATGACATTACTCCCCCTGGGAAATAGTTCAACATCCGCAGTGGGACCCAAACGGGTCACTCGAGGATGTTGGGCAAGTAGTCTTAAGGTTCCAGGACTGTCTGCCAGGATAACCCATCCGCCTTCCTGCTTTGAGGCCCTGGCCCATAATCGGACGGCAAGAGGCTCGCATTCAGTCCTCTCCAAAAGCCCCTGTCCCGGCTAGGCCTGTCACACATTTCCCCTTTTGGCAGGGGACTAACCCAGTAGGAGACACCAGATGGGTTGTCTCTGAATTCAGTCAGTAGTTCCAGTCCCCCAATGCCGGTATCCATACAGTACTCCAAATCACTTGCTCCAAACCGAGCATTACTCACCCCGCCATCCTCTGCCTCTCTCAGGGAACACGTCTGCCGCTGGGGAGAGGCCTGGACTAGCCCTTCTCCCTGGAGTCCTTTCAGCCGCTGGAGAGATGACAGGGTGGCTGGGCTCAGTCCATCATGCTGTTGGGGATCTGGGCCAACTGGCCACCATTTATGGGGTATACCAGTGGAGACTGAAGTCCCATCCACTGATGTGAGGTGAAAATCCCCCAGTGCTTGCAAAGCAAAGCCGACATCCTCCTGTTTCAGTCCTGTACCAATTTATGGGGTATACCAGTGGAGACTGAAGTCCCATCCACTGATGTGAGGTGAAAATCCCCCAGTGCTTGCAAAGCAAAGCCGACATCCTCCTGTTTCAGTCCTGTACCATTTTCTGGGGTTGTGCCAGTGGAGACTGAAGTCCCATCCACTACCCCAGGAACCCCTTCTTCTGTTAGGTGAAAGCAGAGGCCCGGGGCACTCTGCTCTTTTGCCAGCTCTTCCGCTGGATTGCTGTGAGTGGAGACCACAGTCCCATCCACCGATATCCACTCAAGCTGTAGTGGGGTGCAGCCGCCAGTAGCATCCTGTCCTGCTGCCAGTGATTCCGCTGGGAGTAAGAGCTTTACCACCTCAGCTGGTTGCTGGGGAGGGGGGCCAACCGCCCCGGCTCCCTGGAACTCCACAGTTGGTCCCGGTGCTGGGCAGAGATGGCTGGCAATCTGCCCTGTTGCCAGCACTTCTGCTGGGGGTGCATAATCCATAACATCCTCTGAACAGTCCATACATTCTGTAATCTGTGGCTGGGGAGTGATCGCCATCTTCTCACCCTGAGCCTCCGAATCTGCCACAGGGGTGGGGCAGAGGTCTTGAACCCTCTGTCCGGTGACCAGCGTTTCAGCTGGGGAAGTTCTTTGTAACTCCACAAATACTGCTCTTGGTGCTGGGCAGAGCACAGTGAAGTTTGGCCCTGATCCCAGCTCTTCTGCTGGAGGCCCATCAGGTTGTTTTTCCTCAGCAGAAAAATCTATTAAATCCCCTGTCTCTGGTGTCTGGGGATAGGGGTACACCATCTCCTGTCCATGTAACCCAGAAGATGCTCTAGGTACTGAGCAGAGGTTAGCAGAGCTCGGCCCTGCGGTCAGAACTTCAGCTTTGGGAATGGCAATCTCCAGATTTTCCACTGCCGATTCACTGGCACACTGCTGGACAGTCACATTCCTCCATTCAAGATCGTCCCATGCAGAAACGGGATCATCAAGGTCAGTCGGCACTTGCTGCATCCGCCATATAACCTCCTGGTCCATAGCAGCAGGGGCAGGTTGGAAAAGCACACTGTTACCCTGCAACATGGACGATTCTTCAGCCAGGATTTCAGCATTGTCCACTGGTATTTCCTGATAGTCCCAGGCAAAGGGAGCCCGGTCCTGGCGCTGAGCAGAGTCTAGCAGCTGTTTGTAGGCGATCTCCAGGTCCCATTCCCGAGCGGCCAGAAATTCCAAATCTTCCTGTAGCCAGTGCGCTTCCGAGATATTCAATTTTTTCTCTCTGTGCTCCATTATGTCCTCCAAGCGCCACTCCCGATCATCCCCAAAGTCAGGATCACTGGACATCCTCCAATACAACAATCCCAGGTCATCATAGTCATAGCCTTCTGTGGGGCTGTCATCCGCTGACCATGGGCACTCTTGGGCTACATACCACCGGAGGGCTCTGTAGCTCTCATCCAGCTGCATCTCTGCCCGGATCAGCCTGTTTAATTCCGCTATCCACTCCTGCTTCGGTTGTTCCCCCAACAACGGCATTCGTACGTCATACTGCGGCCAGTACCTTGCATAGATGTAGGGCAGGACTTCTCCTTGGTGTTGCTGCTCCAGAGCTAGCGCTTCCTTCCAGAGTTGGCACCGAATCACATCCGCCCATCCCAGCAGGACCTCCTCTGATTCTGGTCCTGTGTGCTGTATCCGCATCTCTTGTAACCTTCTTCTGAATTCCTCTTCCATGGTTACTGGTATCTGTACCTCTCCTCGTCTTTCATTTGGTGCTGCTTCTTTAGGTGTTGTCACCGATCGTCGTGTTTCTGAAATTCTCAGCTCATGTTGCCGCTCTCGTTCTTTCTCATCAATAGCTTCAAAAGCGCTAAACGGAATCTTCCTTGTGTCTGCTGTGCTGTACTCCCTGTTTGGAGAATGTGCGGCTGCTTGTTGGACTGCTGCCAGTTTTAACTGTAGCTCTGCATCTCTTATTTGTTTAGCCTCCTCCGCTAACAGGGTCATCACTTTCAGCACCACATCCGCCGTTGGGTTCGGACCGAACCATGCTAATTGTTCTCTTATTAGCTTGTTGGCTGGTGATTCCTCATCCTGAATCACTGGTGTCTCCATCTCTTGTACTGCAGGCCTTGCTGCAACCGAGTTCTCATGGTCTAGCTCCATTAATTCTGCTATGATGACACGCTCGGTTTTGTTGCTAGCAATCCTTCCACGAACTTCTAGTAGTTCTTTCAGTGTATTTCTTTTAAGCCGGGTGTACCAATCTTCTATTCACTGTTCCCAGTGTCTGCTTGGAATCCTGGTGTAAAGGAAAGTAGAAGGGAAAATCCCGCTGCTGCCAACCAGTTGTGACGGTAGTAGAACATATCCCCGTCAAGCCTTCCCTTCTTCTCCCATAAAAGAAATCACCCAATATTCCCCGACTAGGAATATCCCTGGAATCGCCGAATAATCCACACATGAGCCAAGGCTTAATGCTGGATGTAACAGGACACACTTTATTGAAAGTACACAGCACACTTTATACAGGATTTGGAACATCCCGCCCCCAACAACCGCTTTCCTATTGGTCCATTGTAAAGTATGCAGTCTTCACTCTGGTCCTCTTAAACCATGCAAATGAGGACTTTAAAATGTCTCCGCAGAGATTGGTCCCAATGCTTGAATAGCCTGAATATGTGTGGCCAGAAGCCTGTGATGTGTTTTCAGACAAAAGCCCCAGGGGGGTCAATCAATATACACAATAGCCAGCCACAGAACAATGGAGCCGTCTGGAGAATTGAGACAGGGCAGAAGTCATTTACACCTGATAATAGAAAGGCTTTAGATAGGGTTATCACACAATGGACAATGAGTATTTCTTCTGAGTCTATTGACCTGGCTGAGGTTCAGAATTAAATCTTCTGTAATACATGAATTAGGATTTCAGTATTTCATGGTCCATGACAGCGCCATTTTGGCGTGGGGAGTTTGAGGTTGGATCCGGGGTGTGGCACCCACCTTTAGGGTGTGCGCACGTCACGGGCCCCGGGCAATATATGGCCTACCAGGCCAGGGCACACATGCTACGCGGAGTTCCTGACTCTGGGCCCTCATGGCCCGGAGCAACTACAGCTGTATGGGGGTCTCAGTGACTTACTGAGCCCCTCACATCGATGAGAAGATCCCAAGCGAGTTGTGCTGTTCGGTGGGGAAGTCGGTCTGAGATGAGCCCGGAAGGCAGGTGATCCAATAGGGCCTAGACAATCCACCGGGGATCCGAGTCGCCGGACACTGACGAATTATATGCTGTAACTTGTCAGTCGGTGACTCCGAAATCAAAGACGCTACCCGAGGGGAATTCAGGCAAATTTAATTAAAGCGGTGGTTCACCCTAAATCTACTCTGTCCCATCCGATCCAGCATACTGGCGTCAGCGCCAGTATGCTGTTTTTTTTTTAATTGCTCTACTTACTGTCTAATGAATAATTTTCATTTCTCTCTACCGCGGGTGAAGGGCGCTGCTATGGCGCGTCACCCCTTCCGAAAATAGCCGATTTAGGACTCGGCTATTTCCAGCGCTATACGGCGCCTGCGCACAGACCTAGGAGCTGACTGAGCAGGTGCCGTATATCTCCAAATCCTACGGCTATGGCGTGTCACGCCCTCCGAAAAAAGCCGAAATAGTTTCGGAGATATACGGCGCCAGCTCCTAGGTCTGTGCGCAGGCGCCGTATAGCGCCGGAAATAGCCGAGTCCTAAATTGGCTATTTTCGGAAGGGGTGACGCGCAATAGCAGCGCCAATTACCCGTGTTAGAGAGAAATTAAAATTATTCATTAGACAGTAAGTAGAGCAATTTAAAAAAAAAACAGCATACTGGCGCTGACCCCAGTATGCTGGATCGGATGTGAGAGAGTAGATTTAGGGTGAACCACCGCTTTAATAAGAAGGAAGTGCTCTATCAAGCTGCATTCTGGAGAAAGGGCCTGTGGCAGAGGCACCACTCCTATTTTCATTGAGCCAAGTCTGTGGCAGAGACTTGTTTTCCTCCTTCCTGCTGCCATTCCGGCTGCCAGTTCTGTGAGAGAGACTGTCCGGGTGCATTATACCCGCTCCGTTGGAGCAGTACTGCTTCTACAAATAGTTAAAGCAACACTAAAGTCAGGATTTTTTTTTTTTTTTAAAACAACAAACATGTTATACTTACCTCCACTGTGCAGTTCGTTTTGCACAGAGTGGCCCGGAAAGCTGTCTTCTGGGGTCCCTCGGCGGCTGTCTAGGCTCCTGCTTGCAAAAGCTTTCCATCTTCATGCGAGGGCGCTCGCACGGTGGAAAGCTTTTGCGAGCGCGGTCCTGTGATACAGCGGCAGCCATAGCCGCCGACTGTATCACTCGGCTCCGCCCCCCGGCGCGCCGCGTCATCCGCTGTGAGTGACAGCAGCGCCAGCCAATGGCTGCGCTGCTATCAATCCGCCCAGCCTAGCCAATCAACGGCCAGGCCGGGAACCCAAAGAGGATGACGTGGACGCGGCAGGGAGTTTCGAAGGGTCAGGTAAGTTTAACGGGGGACTCGGGGGCGGTGCTGTGAGATGTTTTTTTAACTTAATGCATAGGATGCATTAAGGTAAAAAAAACGTTTACCTTTACAACCCCTTTAAGTCCTGAATCTGCAACTTCCTCCTGTTTTTCACCATCTTTCTTTATTCACCTGAAGTTACCATGTTGCCATGTTGGGCACAAAAATAAAAGCACAGAAAACGACATCTTGCTGTTTGGAGATTCTATCATTGCTCACATCATCTACTTTTCATCATAGTGAATGTGTATAGAGGGCGCTGTGCTACAGGTGATATACACACGTGAGCGATGTGTCTCAGATAATAAAACACATAACAGATAAAAAAATATATGACTACTAAAACAATGATTGACAATGTTGATTAGACAATACTATTGTGAGAGCAATAATGTGTTCAAGTCCCAATATAAGTGACAGAGAAATGAGTGATCCACTCTTCTTAGCTGCTGTACTCTTGATTAAGTGAAAAATGCCACCACCACACTGAGATTTTTCTTCCACCCAAACACATGCTGAAGCAAATGGATGCGCTTACCAGAAGTATTTGACTACTTTAACGAAAAAGATAGTCAAATAAATAATAAGAATAAAAAAACTCAAAAAATATCAGAGACATTAAAGTGGATGTAAACCCATTTTTTTTCTTTTCTTTTTTTGATGTCATAATGTAGAGTATAGGATTTCCTATTATCTGTGCCCAGTCTTGCCACACGGAGTTAATCCAGCGCTGAGCAATCCTCTTTTAATGTTCAGTGGAAATTAACTGAATTCCAGATAAAAACTTGCCAAATTATAAAGTCCGTTTCTCTGTTCTTGCTTTGAGTGAGAGGTTATTTACATATCTAGCATGGACATGTTTATCATATGTTATGTTATGTTTATCATAACATGAGGTAATCCAAAGTTCATTGTATATTACAAGGATAAACATAACATAACATATGTAAAAGGATGTGGGTATTTAGGTCGGATGGCTCCGGCAATCTCACTTCACACATTTCCATCTGATGAGAGGCTGCATGGATCCACACTAACTGGTAATTGATTTTTCCTACATAGGACCCATACCCCATGACCCCATAGTGATTGACAACTTTATTCATTCACTTTTTTTTCCTTTACCAGTACTCATATGTGTGCCCCGTGTGCACCTACCTCACCCTTTGGCATTGTGCTGTGGCTGCTTTTGCCTCATCTGACTGATGTCCCACGTCTCTTTGTCTGTGGCTCTCCTCATTCATTGGTCTGTCCATGGACTAAGGGGGATCTATCCCCGCTTCAACTCCGGGGGAGACATCTCATTCCAGGACCACCATCCCACTCCATATTTTGGAACGCAATGGCTATTCTACTTTGGGCCCAACCTAAAGCTAATTGCTTTGCACCCCACTCCTGATGACTGGCTTTAAACGCCAAGAAACGCGCCGAGTCCACGGTCAGGGATGCCAAGATCAATCTTGCCCAAATATGTGTTTTTTCATCATTTTGTTCATATGTACCAATTTTATTGTATAATCATGTCTACTGTATCTACAGTATATGTCAATTTATGGTGATTGCTTTTAATGGTCATGTCCTGGATTTTGAATATTTATTATATCAATGTTATTATGACTACATGTATTATGCCGTTGATTGCATGATCTCTGTATTATATATTATGATACAAATTACAATATTAAGTTTACATTTGACTCCTTCAATTTCTTTTTTGGATTGATCACCAAGCAATTTCTTTTGACCACAGAGATCTCCCTGATGGGACTGTGATAGATTATTTACTGTTGATATCCTTAATAACTTTACAAACCCGTCCATGCCCCATTTAAAGTCCCAATGGCCCAATTTTTCTTTTTCTCATAACATAACATATAATAAACATGTCCAAGCTAGATATGTAAATAACCTGTCACTCAAAGCAAGAAGACAGAAACAGACTTTTTATTTAGGCAGGTTTTTATCTGGAATTCTGTTAATTTTCACTGAACATTAAAAGAGGATTTCTCAGATCTGGATTAACTCTGTGTGGCAAGACTGGGCACAGATGATAGGAAATCTTATACTCTACATTGTGACATCAAAAACAAAAATTGGGTTTACATCCACTTTAAAGACTTCGTAGATAACAAAGTCTACAAATGGCAAGATACCCTTAAATTAGGAGTCTCTCCAGAATACATCCTAGATGGAGAACAGCCACATCCGTCTCCCATTGCTGGCATAGTAAAAAAGGCAGTCTAGTACCCCCCAAAAAAACAGCTATTAAAAATAATCAGAAAGCTCCCACTATACACCCTAAAGCCCCGTACACACGGCCGAGGTTCTCGGCAGAAACCAGCGAGAACCTCGCTGGGATCCTCATTCTGCCGAGAACCTCGGCTGTGTGTACGGATTCGCCGAGCCCAGCCCGTCGGGAAACCCGTCGAGCAAATAGAGCGCAGGTTCTCTATTTGCTCGACGGCCCGTCGGGATGAATGGCTGGTCGCCTTTCCCGACGGGCTGGTCGCCGAATCTGACGGCCGGCCGAGAACCTCGACGGGCGGAAAGATGTGTTCCGCCCATCGAGGTTCTCTGCCGTGTGTACGGGGCTTAAGTCCTCAGTCCATGCTCCACCCAATGCCCATGTGTATCCTTATCCTCAGCCTATAGAAATGTACAATAGATATGGCCCTTTGGACAATAGAGGACCTGATTATCAATATTATGAACCTTATCGTCCCCAGTATCCACCCAGACCCCCTAGAGGTGGTTTTAGGGGGAATTTCAGAGGGAGACCAGCACCTCACTACAACCAGCACCGAGGGGGGGGTGGCAGGGGGTGGAAGGAGGCCTACCGTATCCCTCCCAAGTCCCCACATTACCCCAAAGACTCTTCAGAAAAAGAGGACGACGAGGAAGAGGTAGAACGAAAAAGAAAAAGACACAGCTAAATGAAGGAATATTTAGTCTAGCAGGAGTGGAGTTCACTGACCATGAGCTCGAGGTGTTACAACCGGGTTTAAAATTCGCTCCTAGCAAAGATCTAGAAAAATTTGAGCTTTTCATTGATGTTGAGAAGCACATTAGAAAATGAAATATCAAAAAACATTTTGCGGGAATCAGGAATGATGCAGCCCCTAGCGCCCCTGATTTATTTGTTCATAGTGGGTTGAAGAACCAGTCTGTGTTCAATCCACAAAAAACAGCTAACCACCATATAGAAGTATTTCGCAATATGGTTCAGGATGATATACGAGATATGCAAATATCTCGGCATACCTCCAATATTCAGTTTAGTGAAGCAATCAAATCCATTAAAAGTAATAAACAGATAGTGGTCAGATCAGCTGACAAAGGGGGGGACTAGTCATACTTAAGAGAGAGGACTATTATAGAGAAATGCAAAGACAACTTGATGACTTCAGCACATACAAACTTATGGGGGGTGACCCTACAATAAGACTCAATGGCCTGTTACAAAACTGGGTGAATGAGGGAGTGAATAAGGGTATTCTTAACCCAAAAGAGGCGGACTATCTGGTCCTTCATGCACCCAAAATTCCGGTCCTGTACACATTACCGAAGATACATAAAAATAAAGAAAACCCCCCTGGGAGACCTATAATCAGTGGTATAGGATCACTTTTTTCCAGACTGGGGGAATATTTGGATGGTTTCTTCAAACCCCTCGTGTCCCAAAGCCCATCTTAGCTTAAAGCAGTGCTTCTCAAATAGTGGGGCGCGCCCCCCAGGGGGGCCGCAAAGGCTCCATAAAGTGGGGGTTGTTCCGGACCGCGGCAATCGCGCCATTTAGTATCCGCTTCTGGCCCCAGCCTCCTCCGCTAGTTAGAGGAGCGGACGGCGGGAGGCGGAACATTTTTGAACTGGGGGACGGGACCAGAGAGGTAGCAGCCTGTCATGTTGGACGGCAAGTGATTGGCTGCTAGGAGGCAGTCCTAGCAGCCAATCACCAGTTCGCCCAAAAGTCTCCCTGCCCCGCCCAGTGCTGCTGTGGCTTCTCTTGACGAATGTCCCGCCTCCTGCTCTCTGCGCTGAAAAGTTACAGGTAGGAGTGGAGAGGGAAGAGAGGAAAAATATATGGAAATGTTTAGGACGAGGAGTGGGGGCTGTGCTGTGGGGGAAAAGGGGGGTTATGTGATGGGGCAAAACTGTGTGCAGGATATGTGATGGGGGTCATGTAAAGGGGGCAATACTTTGTGGGGGGGTATGTGATTGGGTCATGTAAAGGGGGCAATACTGTGTGGTGGGGGTATGTGATGGCGCAATACTGTGTGGTGGGGGTATGTGATGGGGCAATACTGTGTGGTGGGGGTATGTGATGGGGCAATACTGTGTGGTGGGGGTATGTGATGGGACAATACTGTGTGGGGGGCATATGTGATGGGGGTCATGTAAAGGGGGCAATACTGTGTGGGGGGATATGTGATCGGGCAATAATGTGTGGGGGGATATGTGATGGGTAATACTGTGTGGGGGGGATATGTGAAGAAGGGCAATACTGTGTGTGGGGGATATGTGAAGAAGGGCAATACTGTGTGTGGGAGATATGTGAAGAAGGGCAATACTGTGTGGGGGATATGTGGATACAGTGTTATACAGAGGTGTACTTATAACAATTTTATAGACAAATTATACTATTTACAGTCGTGCGGGGGGCGCGAAATGTTTTCTTCTTCCTAGGGGGGGCATGACAGAAAATAATTGAGAAGCACTGCCTTAAAGACAGTAAAGATTTAATTGTAGCAATACAAAATCTTAAAGCCACAAAAACCACAATTATGGCAACAGTAGATGTTGAATCTTTATACACTAATATCCGCCATAAAGATGCATTAGAGGCACTTCATTGGGCCCTAACGCGAGAATCTAAGCTTAAAAAACAAAAACAAATTAGATATCTAATCAAAGAGGTAGGAATGGCCATGGGTAATAATTATTTTTGGGCCAATAACCAATTTTTAAACCAAATAAGTGGCGTAGCCATGGGCACACGGTATGCACCCAGTGTAGCTAATATTGTTTTGAATAAATGGGAACATGAGACAATTTTTTGGGAAAAACACGAATCGCTCCTGTTTTACAAACGCTACATTGATGATGTGATTCTGTTTTGGGAAGGGACATCAGAAGGTTTGCAAATATATTTGGAAAAAATGAATAACAACAAATATGGGTTAACTTTTGTGGCAGAAACCAGTACTATTTTGGTTAATTATTTAGATCTAACTATCAAGAAAAAATATATGAGGTTCAAAACTTTAACATACTTTAACCACTTAAGGACCGCCGCATGTACATTTACGTCGGCAGAATGGCACGTACAGGCACATTGGCTTACCTGTACGTCGCTGCCTAGACGTGACCCCCGACCTGGGTCGGGGGTCCGATTGGGACCCCCCCTGGTACTTGGCTGTCCGAGCGATCCGGGATGAGGGGGCGGCTGTTCATTTTTGTCCGCCCCCTCCGGATCACTCCCAGCCAATGTGCGCACTCCCCCTGCGTGTCACTTCCTCTGCCTGTGTAAAGACAAGAAGGGGGAAGTGATGTAATCTCTCCTCTCGGCGGTATTTTCAACCGCTGCTGAGGAGAGAAGACATCACACAGTAAGTCTGCACAAAACTACACTGACACCAGTACACGCAGGCACATTAAACCCCCCCCCCCCCCCCCCGATCACCCCCCCAGCCCCCTATCACAGTGTCACTGATTGCAGTGATCATATATGTACTGATCACTGCATTTAGTGTCAGTGTGACAGTTAGTGTGACAGGCAGTTAGTGTTAGGTCCAGGGTAGCCCCCGTACCCCCCCTAATAAAGTTTTAAACCCTTGATCACCGCCCTAGTTAACCCTTTCACTCCCTATTGCCAGTGTCACTAAGCGATCGGTTTTCTGATCGCTGTATTAGTGTCACTGTTGCCGCTAGGTAGCTATTTTTTTTTATTATTGCAATTTTTTTAATTTTTTACTAAAGACATGTGGCTGAATACATTTTGGCCTAAATGTTTGACTAAAATTTAGTTTATTCGATATTTCTTATAACAAAAAGTAAAAAACGGGGCGTGGTCTAGCCGAGATCAGAGATGGCCGCTTAGTCGGTGGGCTCCCGCCGCTACAGACTGAAAGCCTTAACGGAACCGGTAAGGGGTCCTGTCTCCCGGGATACGACAGATTTGATACCCGCACTCACGGTGATCAACCTCATACTATTTATCGCTCTTCCCGACGTACATTGGCTACATTGTGACCCTCTGAACTATACCTGTATGGGCGAACGATGGCCGAACTGCTGGAAGGCACGTCTTCTGCTGTAATCACACCGCAAGGGTACAGCGGAGCAAATCCCCTTACCGATGACCGGAATCCCCGTTTTGCTGCGGACCCCCAACAGGGTCCTAGTTTAAATGATCTCCATTCCGTGGCAGCTGACATCAAGGAGACGTTGTCAGCGGCCATTGCGGATCTTAAAATCGACATACGTGCAGTTACAGCGCGCGTCACTGACATTGAAAAGACAACTGCGCACCAAACCGCAGCAATGCGTCATGTTAACCGCAAGGTTAATGTTAACACTGTTTTACTGAGAGACTTATACCGTCAAACAGAGGACCTTGAAAACAGAAGCAGGAGGCACAATTTGCGGAGTACCCGAGTCGGTGGATTTCGATCGTCTCTCCCCCGCAATATTGGGTATTTTTAATGACCTGTTAGGTCGCCCTCCCTTAACTGCTATCAAAATGGAACGCTTTCACAGGGCCCTGAGATCCAAGGGCAAACCTTCTGACCCCCATAGGGATGTCATTTGCCACATTGATGATTTCTTACTTAAGGAAAATATCCTGCGAAACGCAAGATTACGCTCCACTATAAAGTTTGAAGGCTCTTCGATTTCTATCTTTCAAGATCTATCGAACATTACGCTTCAGAATAGACGTGACTTAAAACCTTTACTAGATGCCTTGCGGTGTAAAAGCATTATTTACAAATGGAAATTTCCATTTGGTCTACAGGCTACCAACCAGGGTCACACTGCTATTTTGAGAGTACCCGAAGATCTACATGCTTTTTGCAAGGCAATGGATATTCCATACATGGAACTACCAAATTGGTATGCTGATTTTCGCTTCAAGCCTCCCATTAAAGTTTGCACGAGAGATGATGCCATGGAAACGGTCCCTTCCAGATTCAGGAGACGTCGCTCCCAATCCGACGATGATCTACTACACTCTTCTGACATGCAAGCCTCTGATCTCCTAGCAACAGACTCACCGCGTCCTAGGAAACCCAGGAAGGAAAAATTAGTGTATTTTATTATCTACATTATTTACCAAGGCTGCCTGAAATTGCATGTATATTCTCTGAAGTTAAACTTAAACATTGTTTGTTTTTGATAGTTTTAAGCCACACATGCTTATGTACCCTTGTTTTTTTTTCCTCTTTTGCCTGCCATATTTTGTGGTTTGAATTTCTTATGACAAGTTATGA
This sequence comes from Rana kukunoris, assembly GCA_029574335.1. Taxonomy (NCBI): domain Eukaryota; kingdom Metazoa; phylum Chordata; class Amphibia; order Anura; family Ranidae; genus Rana; species Rana kukunoris. The sequence goes on from JAJQKJ010001534.1 coordinate 164,925, forward strand.
CATTGTTTCTCTTTGTTATTGTCAACTTTACCATTTGTATCTATTTTGGTGTTGATGTCCTTCTATCTTAGGCTGGGTTCACACTACGATTTTCCCATCCGTCAGCCGCATACGATTTCAGTTTTGAAAACGTACGGGCCCGTACGGGAAAACGCATACATAGACAATGCATTGCAAATCGTATGCACTCAGATGCATCCGGGTGCGTACGATTTGCTGGCAAAACGTTCTTTAACAGTACGCAAAACCGTGTTCGACCACGCATACGTTTTTTTTTAACATTAAAGTCAATGGAAAACGCACATATGTGCGGTTCCATACGTATAAACCGTATGCATTTTTCATCTGCGCATTTTCACGGGAAAAAGGACCACCCACCCTACTCCACCCACTTCCTCCTTCCAGAAGTCTCAGGAAGAGCAGTGACGTCTAAAGGACACTGCAGCCATCTTTCTCCACCTTGTGAAGTTTTTATCTGTGAGTACTGGTTTCCATTTTGTTATTTACGTCATCATTAACCCATGCATAGTCACCATACTGTCCCAATAGCCCTATAATGACAGAGTAGCTCGATATATAGGCGATTTTGTGAAAACTTTGCATTTTTCTGCTGCAAGTTTAGCCTCATATAATCTTTTTATGGGTATGTCTACTTATTTAACCAAATACAATAGTGTTATAATGCTGCAAAAATGCCTGCAGCAGTTGGTACTCTGCATTGTATTGCAAATATAGGTGGTTTAGTTTTGGCAACAGCTGGAGACCCCCTTTTTTTAAAACACCCTGGATTGCACCTAAATTTTATGAATTTATTAGAAGAAATCCGTGCCACGTGTGTCCCCCTAAAAATGTACTTGTTCACACATGTGTCTCCATATGAATGTCCATGCCACAGGTGTCCCCATCTCAATGTTCATGCTGCAGGTGTTCCCCATAAAAATGTACATGCCACATGTGTCCCCCTAATGTCCATGACACAGGTGTCCCCATCTCAATGTTCATGCTGCAGGTGTTCCCCATAAAAATGTACATAGGTGCCCCTATGTTTAGGTGGATAGGCTTAACATTTTACCCTTAAATCATTATATATATTGTTTGATGAACCTGCTGTCTCCATTCCAACACATAGTTTCTATATTAATAAAACATTTGTCTTTTATGTATATCCTTATACTACAGTTTAGTTTCCAAAAATAAAAAATTTAATCAGAACTTTATTTTCCTATAGGTTTTATCCACATGGCTAGTTCGAGTGAAGAAAGTGCACACTCTACACATGTGTCATGTAAAACTTCAAAATGTTATGTTGTTGAGCTGTTTTTAATAAACATGTTCCTTTTATTCTAATATTTGGTTTTCATCTTCAAATCCAAGTCAATACGACATCACCTTAGACATACGTATTAGAGCCTATTTCCTGTGAGGTTTATGTATTTTTTGCTCTGTAAAGAATGACCAATGGCCCAAATAATTTTTTTTCTACTCCGCCAGCCTCAACGTCCTCCGACCGGACCAAATCCCCCAAACCCGACTATTTGACCCAAACACCCTTGAGGGTCTTGTTTTGATATATCTCAATATGTATGATTGTGTAAGGATCCTCCACTTGTCCCCACACTTGGCCCCAGCGAAAGAGGCCAATCAAAGACCCTGTCCCTGCCAAGGTGGCAAGCAAGGTAAACTAAACTAAACGTGACGTGTGAATGATTTTGAAATCCTTCCCCATTATTTTAGCTAAGTGCCACGTTTTTTACAGAAAAAAAACAAAAGAAACAAAGGAAACTTTTCCTATTGACCCTACGGACTTTGCCACAGAGGATGTCATCCACTATGTCCAAGAGAGGCCTTCTCTGTGGGACAAATCCCACAAGAAACACCACGACAACACCTGTACAAGGAGAAAGTGGGAAGAAATTTATGTCAAATTATTCCCTGATTTTGCCTCCTATTCAGATAAATTGCAGGATACCATTGGTAAGAAATTTTGGATAACAGGTTCAAACTAGAAGATATACTATAGAATGTTTTTTACTGTCATGTTGTATCATAATGTACAGGAGAACTGGTCGAGAAGAGATGGTGTTCTGTCCGGGACAGCTACTTTAAATGGGTCAGAGAATCTAATCTGCCTAGTGGATCTGGAGCAAAAAAAGACGACCTACACAAACATGCCAAGAGATTGGCTTTTTTGACAAAGGTCCAGGAATTGAGGGCGTAAGTGATATTGTTATAAATATTCATCTTAAAATTAATAAATCTAATCTCTCTCTCTCCCTACCTGTCTCCTTCACTCTACCTCTCCCCTCCTTCTCTCTCTCCCTCTCTCTCCCCTTCTCTCTCTCCCTCTAGCTCTCTCCATCTCTACTTGTCTCTCCCTCCTCCTCTCTGTCTTTCTCCCCTTGTGTCTTCCACTACCTACATCTCTCTCTCTCTCTCTCTATATATATATATATATATACATATATATATATATATATATATATATATATATATATATATATATATATATATATTATTCTCTTTTATTTTTGGTATTAGAACATCTACAAATACGGGTAGCTTGCCTTCCCCTGCTGAACCAACAGCTCAACCTGAGGCCATTTTGTTTGAAGAGACCCCTCAACCTGAGCAGGGTGGATCGCAACATCAACCACCTAGAGTCACCAGTAGGCTTCGCTCCTCCATCCGCCATTCATAAAAAAAAGGAAAGGACAATCAAATGTTCCAATGCATCCTGGATGGCATTAATAAATTGGAGAACATTTGCACATCCAAATTTTTACATTTGGATGTGCGTGTTCTTCGATTAGAAGCTGATTGGAGGCCCCCCCCCCCCCCCCCAAGCCCCTCAAGGGATTTCTTAATGACCCTAATACCCTATATGGATGGAGAGGATGAGTGAGGAGCAGCAGGCTGTTTATAAACAGCAGCTTATAAAATTTACTCATGATTCCCACCCAAGCCCCTATGTATCCACCTGCATCACCCTCCTTTCCACAGCAATCCAGAAGTCGGCCATATAGCTCATATGTACGACCTTACAATGAAACCTTTGAGACAGAGGAAGGGCTAACATACCGGAGAATGTAAGGGTTTCACTCCAAAAAGTTGTTTATGTTTAATTTTTATGCCCTATACTACACCTTTCATTCCACACCTTACTATCCACCCCTTGAGTGTGCTTGCTGCAGGTTTGATTAGTTGCGAACATGTAGACAGAACATATTAACGTCATTGTGCTACATTCAGGTCACATTACGGTCTGCCACCTCAATGCAAGAGTACTTGAGGGTGTGTGTGAACTTTGACCCTCACATACCTTTGCCTTGAGGTGGCCGAATGTAACGTGACGTGAATGTGGATCTGTGATGTCAATATGGTCTGTCCCAGGTTCCAATACATTAAACCCGAAGCAAGCAGACTCAGGGGGCCGATTTTAGGATGGATGGTGCCGAATGAAAGATCTAGTTGGTTAACATTATAGGGACATCCACATTGGGATTAGTTCTGAGTCCCAAATCCTTAAGTTTCCATTATTCTTTGGAGAATAAATATTGTTATTTAATATTTATATGTTTTATTGTAATGTTACATTATATTTGTTAATTTATGAAAAGAGCCGTATGCTACTTTTATAAAAAAAAATGCTTTGAATTTAAAGTTTAAGAGTGTGGTGTTTTATTCAAAAACATAATAGAACTATAATACAATGGACACAATTGTGATGTTTCAGCAATGCAGGTATGGGATTTCCAGTTGTCTCTTGCAATATTCATCTGTGAATATGAAAAAAAAATTAATATTTTGAAAGTATTACAGAAAATCATTTTTATAAATAAATAATTATACTTACATTGTATGCTGCCATGGCAATGCACCTTGCTCTGATGAAAAGTAGTTGCAAAACTGTTCACGTATCTGCATCACTGAAACACTTGATCTGATTGGGTTAGGCTCCAGTCCAGAAAGTTGAACCTCTGCTATTTCCTCCATGGTGGGGATGGACGCTGGCTCCAAATTTATTACAAAATTATGCAGAACCACACAAGCTTTAATCACAGAGTCCACGGATTCCGCTTTACTTGAATGCTGGTGGTAAGTATGCGCCATTTATTAGTGAGGATACCAAAGCACATTCCACATACCTGCGTGCACGTGTCAATCTATAATTAAGACACGCCTTTGGGCAATAAGTCTTCTCCCTGAGTATGGCTTTCAACAAGTTTTCGGCCATTTGAAAGGCCTCATCACCACTATCACATGAGGCAGGGCTGGGTCCC